>JALBYC010000016.1:27568-253997 GCA_023212645.1 Farysia itapuensis | reverse complement strand
GTTTTCTTTGTGTTCAAATTGTGTTTTCTTGTGGAAACACAATCGACTTCAAAAAAAGGCGTGTTTGGCCAACCCTACCTGTGTGTAAAATCTTCGACTTGTTAAATCACACATGCCTCCGCATTCGTGCTTGATCTCTGCGTTCCGGACATGCTGCATGCTGCAGGCTACCGATCTACGAACACTTCGCTTGGCACAGGTATGCAGCTGCATTGTAGCCTGGTGGCGCCATCACGGGCAAGTGTTTGGGAGACAAGCCGACAGGGTGCGATCGGCAAGCTGCTTTGAGATTTGCGGTCTGATTTTTTAGTCGCGTCGACGCCACAATGATGGAAAGACCAAGTGCGGAATGCAAATTGGTTGGCCGTGTAGAAAAAGCGCCACAGGAACATTGCGAGTGTTATCAACAATCCTACGCAAGCCAATGCGTCCAGCAACAGCGCAACTTCGTCCTATTGCTCTCATGTGTTTTGACTCCTACCCCGGCCTACCATTTTCACACACCGAACCCGTTGGTTGAAGTTTAACCTTATGATTAGGTAAGGCCGCGTCATGTCATGCCGCTCAAAGCTCAGCACCTAGCTCAGCTCAGCTCAGCTCGCTTACGGTGTGATCCCTGCATCGAAAGGAAATTTGGGCGTAGAGTGTATATCTATGGCTGTCAGCCTACAATGAACGACTTGCGCGACGAACGTGCACACTTTGCATAATTGTTGTCTACTAGATTGGCCGTATCCCGGATTTCAGTCACACAGGACGACCCGAAAACAATGGTACACGCGCGGTCGTGTGGCATACGAAAGGAACGGCACCGGGTTGTTGCAGATAAGGGTGCAACAGATTACCCATAGGGAGGGCAAAGTTGACCGGCCATGGGGAAGAGGAGCATTGCCAGGGAGAAGAGACATTGACAGAACGAGTAGAATCAACGTGCAGCTCGGTTCCGCTATTTTGGCCCAGAATGCTCCGGATTTCGCTGTCTCGAGGATTGCCGATGCATGCGCATTTCTAATTGCACCATCCTTTCCGTCCAACATCCTTTGCCACGCTCCTCTTCCCGAAAAGGACTGGTTTACCAAGCTGCACTGTCTCCTTACAGTCGAGCAATCGTGATTGTATATTTGTATCTGACCGCTACTCTCTCCATCACTGTTCGTGTGACATCTTGGCCGGTAAGGGTTTTCATGTAACCATGAAAATCGAACAACCGGGTCCCAACTCCGACTTGAATTGTATTCCTGCAAAGTTGAATTACGCATTTCAAACTAGATGGGAAAGAGGGAGAAAAAAAAGGTTTGCGTGGGTCTTCTGCCGCTCACGCCCCGCCCGTCTCGCCTAAATGGGCACTCTAACCGCTTCCGTAGCCAGTCGGCCAAGCTCCGACTCGAATTGTGTTCTGGACCGGCTAGAGCGTAGCGTAGCGTTGGCGTGACTTGGCTGTCGTTAGCTATCTACCACTCACTCCCGCTCTCCCCTCTCTCTCCCTCATATCATCTCATCTCCTCGCCCCTTTCCCCTCTCAGGAATGTGCCTGCATTCTTGACCCACCATTACCACCAACCGGCACGTCTCTTCATCACTCGCACCGTCCCCACTTTTCTCAGGTCTTCAGAAAACTTTTCTTTCATGCTGTCCATGTCGAGCAAGCCTACGCTCTTTTGACGGCTCGTTTCTACCCTCAATCGAAATCCGTAAGCATCATCGACTAGACACAGATCCACCATGCCCTTGTCTAGAGCGTCTGCGCAGGCTGCTCAGCCTAGTCCCAGCGCCCGTGGGTCGTCACTCACAGGATCGGCAGGGTCCGCCAGTCAGATTCATCAGGCGACACCACAGGCTGCCGTCACGTATCCAAAGCGACCCAGTCTCGCGTCCTTTCAGCACAAGTCCTCGCAGAGTTTGAGGCTCGACTTGGAGGGCCTTGATCTTGGTGGAATCCAGAGTTCGACATCAGTAGACCAGTCCGGCGACTTCGCCGAAGCACCGCACATGAATCGACACTTGCGCTCTCAGTCCAGCAATGCTTCTCGTCCGCGGTCCCTGTATGGCCACAGTGCTGTTCCCAGCGGCATATTCCCATCTGCATCTGCTCCCAACGATGTGCAGTCTACCAGCCCGCTGGTCATGAACGAGGACAGCTTCTCTGCCCACCTTCGCGCCGAGTGCACCGACTACCGCGAAATTATGAGCTCTCAAGTTGCCATCAGTGCCATTCGAATGGAAGACGACAAGACAGATGATCACCAAGTGCCCAACCTTGATCAGCTAGATCGTCGGCCGAGCTATGGCCAGGTCCTTGGCGGATTCGCTAGTCTCGGTCTACAGACGGCAGCAGAGCCACAGGCCGTGCCGCCAAAGTTGATGCGACAACATCCGACGAGGACGCCGACCACCCACTCTACAGACTCTTCCGACGCACCCAACACCCCACGCGATGGGCGCGACAGTTTCGAATGCATCAATCCTAAGGATTACAATACCCCTACGAGATGGGCGAATCTCACCGGTCGTCCCTGCAACCCTCTAGAGCCGCTCGATGTCCTGTCTGTTGAAGAAATGGGTCTTCAAGGTCTCGACATTGGATCTCTCAACGATTGGGAAGGCACGAAACTCTCTGCCGAGCTTCTTTGCCCCATCAATGGCCACATGAGGATTGAATGGTCAGTGGCGCATGCCAGTCGCCGATCGAAGAAATGGGTGGTGGTGCCCAACTGCACCATCGTCTGTGGCTCATCCGAGCGCTTGACGCCCGAAGCTCGAGCACAGAGGACTGTAGTCATCGGCGAACGCTCGCTCTGGTCGGACGCAAAGCAAGCAGTCAACGACGTCAAGGCCAAAGCTTCTTTTTCCGGCCGCGCTGGCTTCGAGGTTCGCACGCTCCGGCCTGAGGCAGGCAAGATCAGTCCTCCCATCTACCTCGCCAACGCATCAACGCACCGCCTCTTGCACAGCTTTCGAACGGGCGTTGACATTCCGCTTATTGCGGCATGTGGCAGCACAGTCGAGCCGGCCCAGCCGTCAGACTCGCCACAGGCAGAGTCGCAGCCAGTGTACCCCGTATTGCGCAGATCGCGATCGCGCCCCTATCTGCGCCCCGAGCATGTTCCTCTACGTCGTTCGCGTTCTAAGCCGTACCTCCGTTACTCGGCAAAGCAGCAAAGGACAACGCTCATGGGACCCGACGGTGAATTTGCACCATCGCTTCCTGGTGACGATTTGGCCCGCTTTCAACCCGGCGAGCATTGGCCATCTGCACGTGCCACGCACGCCAACTCCCTCTCTTCTTTGGAGACAAGCTCGAGCAGCGATCCTGACAGCGATGCGTCGTCGCAGGGACACCATCTCAAGACTGTCACTAGTCGTAGCTCCACTGCTGACAGCACATCCGCTGGCTCTTCGGGCGCCAAAGGTGCATTGAAGATCAAGCGAAGCCTGCGACCGATTCGACCTGCTGTCGAAGACCCTCAGGGCAATTTTTCAAGCCATGCTTCCGTGCCTGTGTCACCGCCATCATCAACGACGAGCAGCAAACCCCCTAAGAGCAAAGGTCTGTCGCGACTGACGAAGGACAAGGTTCTTGGTGGTTGGTTTAAGAAGAAGTCGAGCGTCATCACATCGCTGCCCCCTTTTGCTGGAACGCCAAGCATAAGTCAGTTGGTCTACTCGCCTCCTGTCATGGCTGAGCGCCAGTCAGATGTGGCGCAAACCCCATCAATTCCGTTGACCGAATATGCGTTGGAACATCTGCAAAGAACGCAACCAGACTCGCCTGACCTCACTGTCGTAGGCTCTCGCCGTGGCTCAGAGGCACTCACTCAGAAAGCCACGGAATCCAGACTTGGACCGAACGAGACGGTGCGCGGTCGAGCTTTCACGTTGGCCGGTCTGAGCCCGAGTTGGGACGATGACGACGACAAGGACGACGAGGATGAGGAAGATGAGAGAAAGTCGATTCAAGATTCGCGCGCTGCGGTCAACTCCACTCTTGCCGAGATCTACGGATGGGACGCCGAGATGGTTGCTGAAAAGACTGGCGCGCCACGCTCCACGCTCAAGGAAATGCGACGTGCATGGATGCCGGCCCGCGACTCGCTCTTCCAAAACATGGACGAAGAGAATGCGCTGCTCGGCTTGGACGCGGTGCCGGCTGACGCGCTTACGATGCTGATCCCTCTGCCCTTTCTAGGACGGGTAAGAGCCGAAGAGGCGATGCGCTACATTCGAGTTAATTTTGTCCCATTCCGCGAAGTTGACGAGATGCCTAGCTCTGTTCGAGTCACACCGTCATCGGAAGGGGAAGATGTCAGCACATCAATGTCACCAGTGTCGCAACAGGATCTTCTTGCCGCTTCGGGACCGGCTGGCAGCAACAATGCCACCATCAGCAGTAGCAATGCTGCTAATTTCAGTGACAGCGGTGGCAAGACGAGCGAGTGGAAGCGCAAGCTTGGCTTAGCCAGCGGACCGTCTCGGCAACAGCAGCTGCGATCCAATGGCAGAGCGCGTGGCAACAGTGGGAGTGCATTGCTCCCATCCCCCCTTGGAGGCAACGAAGCATTCAGAGTCACGGCCATTGTTCTCGGCGCTCCTTGGACGCCGCCGTCTGCTAGCGTAGACCCACGCATCTCTGAAGAAGGCACATTTCCTGTGGTTCTGGGCTACTGCAACGGCAACAAGAGTTTCGACATGGTACCCGAAGGCTGGGCTGCTCTCAAACTGGGCGGACACACTGAGCCGACCAAGGCGGACGGTACACCTTTGGACGGGCCACATCCACAACATGCAGTGACGGACGTCATTATTGCCGCGTGCGCTGCCGTCATGGGCATCTAAGCACGCATTTACACACTCCCGCACACTATTCTGTACTTTTAGACAATTTTCCCCCCACCAATAGCATATATACTATGGCAGATGTGATCCCGCGTGGGACTGACAGGGCCTAGAACGAGCGCTGCTGCGGAGTTGAAGGCAGGGCAGAGGAGGAGAGGGAGAGTCGGAGAAGTTCGGAGTTTACCGTGTTCGTGGCAACGGTGCATGTGGATGTGTCACATGTGATTCGGGCTGGGCGTGGCCTTTCCAAAAGCGCAACCGAGCGGGTTAGGCCAGATAAGCTCTGGGTTTTCTCTTGGACTGTTCAGCTCTTCCCCTCCGCTCGGGGGGGATGTTTAGGCTGAACTTTGTAAGCAGTCTTGAGTGGGGCACTGGGGTGGGTGGGGAGACAGACAGTGTCCGCTCTCGACCTTGGCAGGCGCAAAACGAAGAACAAACTCTACAGTGTGTGCGGGCATGATGTGATTGTTGTTGTGGATCTTCATCTCGGAACGAGGCCATGAATGACCGGTGGTCCCACACCCGTTGTCCTGCCAACCTGCCCCGTCTCTGTCGTACACGGACTTACGTCGGCCGACATATCCAGTGGGTAGGAGGGGCACTGCCCAGGCTTGGAAGCTCCATTAGTTGTGTGTACAAATAAAGCGCAAACATCTCGAGCTGGCTTGGCACCTTTTTCTCTCTCTTTGGTGCAGTGCTAGTCATGACTGGTGAGGGGTCATCGTTGCTGGACTGGCATGCTCCATTGTCACAAGCACTACGGGCTCCACCAGACGAGTCGCCAGCTCAGCGTACACACCGCCTCAAAACAGAGGCAGAAGCCAAACGCATCTCGGATGAAATCGACAAACAGCTCAAAGCCGACGGCGCACGACGCAAACCGTTGGCGTCTGAGTACCGAATGCTACTCCTAGGCCAGGCAGGTGCCGGGAAAACGACGGTGCTCAAGCAGATGCGTCTGCTCTACGACCCGCAAACGCACCAGCGCGAGCGCGTCTTTTGGCGATCCATCGTCTATCTCAACCTCATTGCCTCGCTTCGTATTCTCCTGCAGACATTGGCGGCATCCACTGGTGGCGATAGTGTGCATTCGGGACATCCGCGCTCCATGTTGAGGCCAGAGGGGGAAGAGGCTTTTCGCAAGTTGCAGATAGCCAACATAGGGTCGCTCGAGCAAGCGTTGCGGAAAGAGTTGGGCGCCATCGGCGAGGATGAACAGGTTAATGAAACCGCAACATCGTGGCGCCCGCGTTCAGCCAATAGAGATGGATCCACCCGAAATGACGTTCTACTACTGCGTGCCGGGTGGCAAGAGACGTTGTTCTCGCTCGCTCGAAAGTCGTTCAACTTCTCCGACCGAAATGCTACAGAGCAGAGTGAACAAGCGACTTCGTCGGACATTCGATCCCACAATCCCAAACGGGTCCTGCAGGAGTTGGAGGGTAATGTGCTCGCCTTGTGGGCAGAGCCACAGTGTAAGAAGCTTCGCAAGCACGGTAGATTGGAAGCGGCCGATGTTACGACTTTTTTTCTGGACAATTACCAGCGGATCAGCGACTCTGCTTACGAGCCGAGTGACGAGGATATCCTGCATGCGCGTGTGCGCACGGTTGGGGTGACTGAAGATCAGTTCCGCGTTGACCGTCAGCTGGTGTACCGCATATTTGACGTTGGTGGATCGCGTAGTCAACGCGCAGCCTGGGCGAGCTTCTTTGACAATGCGCAGGCAATCATCTTTCTCGCCCCAATATCGGCCTTCAACCAGACACTTCTGGAAGATCCTGCTGTCAACCGTGTCCAAGACAGTCTACTCCTCTTTGGCCAGATTGTCGCCTCAAAGTTGCTCAGAGAAGCCGCCCTGATCCTCTTTCTCAACAAGGTTGACTTACTCGAAGAGAAACTGAGACAGGGAGTACGACTTGCCACCTTCTTCCCGGACTACGATGGCGACAATGACTTCGAAGCGGTCTGGCGCTGGTTTCGCGCGAAATTCAAAGACGTCGTAACAAGCAAGAGATCGGTTGCACCTCGTCGACCGGTGTACGTGCATACAACCATTGCGACCAGTACGACACAGATCAAAGCCATCCTAATGAGCGTCAACGACACCATTCTGCGCGACAACCTCCGAGCTACTGGCTTAGTAGGTTAGAAGACAACGTTGGGCCCACATGCGATCTTCTCCCCATTCGCGTTCGAAGACGAGCAGCGTTTGAGCTTGCCCATGCTATGATCCACATGGAATGGTGAAGTCGAAAGCTGCTTTCTAGAGTTGGCACTAATCGGTAGCCGAGCAAAGCGCACTCCACATGTCAAAGCTGTCGTCGAGTGCCGAGTGCATATCCACCGCGTAAATCCGACCTCTCTTTCCATGCCGCCGATTATGCCGATGACTACACTACGGCTAAAAAAAATTCTGACATGCTTACTACCCCCCGCCTCTGCTAGCTCTGCTCGCAATCAAGCAATTGAAAACTCCCTTATAAGAACGTGCGTCGCTCATAGTCTGTGTGTCTCTTCCTCTGCATTGGAACCCTCACGTCCGGGAGAGGATATATCCTTCCTCTCCACAACCGTGTCACAGCAATACTGCTCGACGTTTCGTCGTAAGTCACCGACATCCGAGATGACGTCTGGGTTCGCAGAGCGCTCGGCAGGTGCGCAGCACTCGCGCGCAAGCAAAGCCGTCAGCTGGATGCAGAAGCTCGAAGTGGAAGCGTGGGATAAGATCTGGCATGCATACACCTATGCAGGTGTGTTGCTCGGCGTTCCCGTACTCGAGCCATGGGAATGCTGGCTCACCTGTCTCCTGCTGAGCGTCTTTCTCATCGCCTTTGTCCTCATCCTGACAAAGATACCTGCATTCGCAGTCTATCTAGTCTGCAAGACTGGTGACTATGTTGCAAACGCCAAATGGGATAGCATCATCCCGCACGGAGCTCCCACCAGCGCGGCGCAAGTCAGACCGCCTCTCCCCGTACACACACTCAGCCACCAGCTGGCGTCCAACCTCTCAGACATCCTATATGCCCAGCTTCCTTTCGCGTCATCTGACGACATCGTAGCCCAGATGCACGTCCTCCTCGCCAACGTTACCGACTCACTTCGAAGCCACTACGTCCACATCTCGCACTAAAGCAGCACACACACATACCTATCGACCCATGTCGAGTTCCGAGACTTACTATACCCTACGTACCCTATCCGCACCTTGTTGAAATTCAGATGCATTTCCCGGTAGTCTGACATTGCGCGCCGTGTGCTGGCTGCTGAAGATGATGGTCAAGTGGATGCGGGCCGTCGGTGGACAGCACCCAGGACAAAGTCCCACCCGAATCCGGGAGCTCGCACCTGCAAGACTCGCTTGAACTCTGTCCACTGAACCTGCCGTACCAAGCCGCTTTTCGTCGCACCGTCCAGCGTCGGCAGGTATTTCTTGAGAACTTGCAGCGCGCTGGCGTCAGTGGTGGATCGTTTGACGCTGTTGACGAGGTGGAGGTAGTCCTGCACCGCTCCGTCCGCGGTTGAAGTTTCCGTTTCGCGAGAGGCAGCGCTGAATGCGGGATTTCCAGTCGGAACGAGCATGAAGTCACCAGGCGTTAGGAGCGACCGTGCGAGGGACCCCCAGAGAAACGCGGCGAGGGCGACCAGGACGAGGGTCGAGAAGCGGAAGCGCGTGTCCACGGTCAGATTGTGCAGTGCGTCGAGCAGTGATTTGGTAGCTTGCAGGACGGTGCTGCCTGCAGTGTGGGCTGCTTCCACCACGGCGGTGGATGCAGCGTTGGCGACGGTCTCAGCTCCACTGGCGTCTTTGCCGTCCTGTGCGGTCTGGTTCTCCCCCGAAGCTGTGGTGGTCGCTCCTCCCGCGCCGCCGGTGGTGCCTTTGGAATGTTGCTTGGCCCGGTCATTCGCAGCAAGCGCTTCGGCATTCGTCTTGGCAGACGAGGTGGAAACGACACTGCTGCCTTTAGCAGTAATGGACGAGACAGAGGTCAGAGACGAGGGCGGCGTAACGCCACTTCCAAGCCGCGAAAGCGGATACGCGCCAAACATGTTCATAATCTGGGCGCCGGTCGAAATTGGCGCCGACGGAGTCGCTGCACCCGAAGCAGGCGCCGACTCCACACCCTTGCCCACCGCTTTGCCACTGCCATCGCCGGTGCCGTGACTTCCAGACTTGGGTTTGCCCGGCTGGCCATTGAGAGCGACATCCTTTGTTCTCAATTCAGCGTCAGTGGTTCGTGCTTTTTCATCGGCAGCGCCAGCAGATTTGAGAGCAGCGTTGGACGACGACGACGACTGTTTGACCTTGAGCAGGTCCGTGTCCAGTGCTACGGGCGTTGTGAGGTTCGACGGCAAGCGATCGTCTTCCACTACCGAGCTATCCGTACCGCCATGGGTCTTACCGGCGGTTTTGCTTTTCGGCGGTATCGCCCGCCTGAGTTGGGTCATGGGCTCGACCCCGACCTGCTCTTTCTGCAGCATGGCTGACGTTTGATTCACATGCACGACATCCAGCTTGACGCCGTTACTGCGCACTGGAACTTTGCCCGTGGGCGTGGTGAACGATGTCGAGCTCGACTCGCGCACATGCGCTGCCGGCCCAGCCGAACCGGCACCATCAGCGCTTTCGGCGCCCTCTGGATGAAGTGGTTTGACAACCATGCGTAGCATCGCGCCTTTCTCCTGCAGGATTTTGTACCATTCCGGGACCGTCGGTGTCTTTGAGTCGGTCAGGGGGTCTTCGATCGGGTCGAGGAATGCAGTTGTCGCCAGCGTGACTCGGATCAAGTGCTTGCGCGGCCGTGCTGACGGGTCAAGCGTTGCGGCGAGAACAGCGCTCGGGGGCAAATCGTAGATCTGGATCTTGACAGGCAGGTCCGACGAGCCCGCCGAAGCCATTTTGAGATTCTTGGGCTTCGCGCTGTCGCTGCCTCCCGACATTGGCTTGTCGGCAGCATACAACGCCAAAGTGTCCCTGCCAGACGCTCCATTCTCACCAGAGGCTACAGCATCAGAAACGGTCTTGAAGATCTCGGAGAAGACTTGCACGTCGTAGCCTTTGACGTAATGGCGGAGTTCCACCTCGACTTCCATGAGAATCAGGTTGGTCGCTCTGCGAGAGTCGGCGCGGATACTGCTGGGACGCTGTCGCACTGTGGAGGGCGTGCTGGTGGCTGAAGTACTGGCGATTGATTGCAAGCTGGTCGCGCGCGACATGCCTGTTTCAGACTCGGCTCCAGATCCCAAAGGTGGTGCTGCCGAGCCGAGCGATGGCGTGCCCGGCGCTACATGTGCAATATTCGCCGCCTTGACACCGGTAGCTTTGGACAACGACCCGTTCGACAGCGTCGACGGTCGAGTCCACGCGCCCGACCCATCCCCGTCCTTGACGCCAATCTCGGCTGCTGGCAATAGTCCTGGCGCATCCAGAACCCTTTTGGCGGGCCTGTGCATGCTCGTTGAGGTGAAAACACGCGTGGCGGGATCAAAGCTGGCCGAGAGGAACAAATTTCTGCGCTCTGGGTCATTCATGGCCCAAACCAAGCCCTGATCCTCGTCGCGACCATCGCCGAGGACTTGAAGACAAGGTGGCGGTGTCTTGACCGACGGTATGGAGCCTCGTACCCTGAGATAGTCCTCGATGAGTAGGATCGACCGGGGTAGCGTCGCATTCCACATCGCGTTTACGGCGACGGGTAGACTGCCTGCGTAGTCGATGGCGACCACATGGGTGCACCGCGTCGAAGGAATCTGGAAACTGGTTGAGCTGTAAGGATCGAGAGTTTCGAGAATCCAGCCATCTATCAGTACTTTGCCCATGGGAAGTCCAAGTGGGTTGATGTTTGCCAAAGGGAAGCGCGAGTTCTGCTCGGGGAAGGAAGCGGACGCGTGGAAGTAGACAGCAGGTCCGGACCAGGACGATGCCGAACTCGACACAATACTGTCGGTCGCTGCTGACATTGACAGACCTGAGGGAGGCATACCCCGGGCTAATAAGCTGGCCAGGTGAAATGCGCGGCCTCGAAAGGGAAAACTGGCCTTGGTGGTGATAAACGAAGTTGTTGCCCCGTTGCCGTAGCTCTCTAGCACGGTGGTAGAGTCGATCTTGTCGTCCCATTTCCTGCGGCATTGTGGGCTGGAAACGACATCAAGCAGATCCTCGGCAGACAACCCCTGTACCACCTTGTCTCCCCGCTGCACCAGCACTGTACTGGAAATCGACTCCATCAACTTTCTTCTTACATACAGACCGTTGCGCTCCGAGACGAGGGCCCATCCAGCTGGAGGACCAGCAGGATCCGGACTGCGCTCTGCATGAATGCGTCTTAGCAAGAAAAGCACGTCCAATGCACACGTCATTGGTTGTCGTGGCCTTTCGTCGGAGAAGAACGTGTTGGACGGATCGGTGCTCGGTGTCTTGTCATCCTCCGTGACGGGCGCGGGTGCGGACGGACTTGCCGCAACCTCAGCGTTGCCGTCGACCATTTGGCGGGGCACAAACGGCTCATTGGGCACCATAGGAGATGGCGCAGTGCTTGACGGTCTGCTCGATTCTCCCGCCTTTTGCGCAGGGCTTTGCAAATCAAGCGGTACGCGCTGTGGCTTTGAGCGCTTCTGTCTACTCAATTGCAGTACCTGTTCCTCTCCCAAGTCGTCTACGTCGACTTTGATAGTAGCGCCATTGACAAGGACAGCACCTTTTTCGCGAGACGTGCCTTTTCGAATGGTGATCCGCGCCGCGTCGTCCTCTAACGAAGCAGCAACATGCTCGATGGTGAGCCAAAGCCCGCCACCACCCTGGGCGAGTTTGTGCCGACGCAAGCACGAGACTGAGATAGGAGGAGGGTCGACAACCAAGTCCAGTGAGGTGGCCCATGTTTCGACATCGCACCGGATCTCGCATTCGACGTTGGCCGCTTCGTTCAAGTCTTCGCCTGTCTCGTTGCTTTCGTACTCTATGCGGAACGTGGCCTTGTCATGATCGTATTTAGACACGGTGGTGTGAGCGCCAAGCAGCCGGGTCAGGACAGGCGGACCGCCAAAGTTGATGGCATAATCTCCAACGCCTGCCACAGCACTTGTCATGGCAGAGGGAATAGCAGATTTGCTCGTCCAGCCTTTAGGATCCGACTGCTCGAGCATGGTGATGTGCACTGTGGTGGGGGATAGAGCCTCGACAGACCAGCCTCGAAGATCCACCTGTGTACGTATGGTTGCAGGCTCCACCGGGCGGATTTGCGGGAACTGGTTACGGTCGTCGGTGGAGAAGGAGAAAATGTGGACCGAGGCGGGCGCCTTGTAGGCCGTCTGGATAACGACACTGTCTCGTGCACTCACTGGCCAGCTCGGCTTTGTGCGAAGATGCCACAGAGAGCTGAGCTCGTTAATGTCGGTGAGCAAGACGGCATCGTCAAGAGTCTTGTCCCATAACGCTCGTGCGCCAGGATTGCTGATCGTGGAAAAGAGGTCCCAAACACCGACGCCGACAAAGGTGGCCTCGGCTCGGTAGACGACCAGCGTCGGGTCAATTGAGTCGAGCTGTGTGACAGTCACGCCACGTGCATCACTGACAGCTTTCCACTTCGCCTCGGGCTCTTGCAGAAGGCTGGTAAAGTAGATATAGTTGCGACGTATTTGCGAGTTGACGAGCTGTGCCGGAGCGTGACTGGGGGTGCCAGAACGAGAAGCATTAGCCGCCAGACCTGCGGCTGCCGTCGAGCTAGAGCTACCGGTGGAAGTAGTTGCTACACTTATACCAGATATGCTTGCAGTATCTTCGAGAAGAGGTTGCGAAAGTGCAGCCACTGTCCTTGGCTCAACGCGCGAGATGTCAAAGGGACGATCGTTCAGGCGGAGACCACTGCTGGCCACAACGCGCTGAATGCTGACCTTGACCTTGACAATTTCATCTGCTTGCTCAAGGGCGCGGTGCCGAAGGGTGAGGGTGATCCGATGCGAGTCAGCGGCCTGTTCAGCGACGGCGGTCCAGGAGGATGACGCATCGCTGGCTTTGGTGTGATCGCGCACGTTGATGTGAACGTCCCAGCCCTCAACGGCTGGCAGCGAGAACTCGACACCAGTCTCGAGCTTGCGTCGTGCCCGTATCAAGTTGAGCGTATCCAAGTCCTTTTGCGCCTTGTCTTCGGCTTCGCGCGCAGCTTGTTCTTCTACCACGATAGCGTACTCGGCAAGCAACGTATCTCTAGTCTGGTCGAAGCTGCTCGACAACATGTCGACACAGTTGCCGTAATTTTGTATCGAGGGCATCTTTGCGCTGGACTGCTTTACTTGGGAGACAAGTCCACGAACGAGTTCGGGCAGCTGCGTGCCGAGACCGCCGGCAGGCATACCCATCCAAGCACCTTTGAGATCCCATGACCAAAAGGCGGTGATTTTGACGCGAGACGGCAAGGTGGGCGCTGACGAGTGTTTCGAGGGTAGTTCCGGTGGGATGATCTGGACACACCATGCCATGAGATGGACATGGGAGCGTACACAGGGCGGAGCAGGTCTAAGATATGCTGGAGCGTCAGGCGAGCGAGGTAGGGATGTGGTCACGGTGATGAGGGTAGAATCGTCCGCCATCGTTCTGGAAATGGTGATGGCGTCTCTGGGACTGGCTGGCCATCCGAGTCGATAGTTGACCTTGTTGATTCGTGTACTAGGAGTCAGCTGCTCTACCAGCTCAACCGACTCCACCAGACGGTCCCATGAGGGCCAGCTGTCCGATGTCTGCAAGATGGAGCGAAAGGCAACCAGGTCAGGATCGCCTTCAAAGGGCACTTCAGCGACAGCTCTGTACACATCCGGCCCCCTTGCGCTGCGTCGATGGACGACAATGGCGTCTGCTTTGAGCTCTCCAAGTCTAAACGGCATGCCGGTGCTGCTGCCAGTAGCGCCGTCTGTACTGCCCGCATCGTCATTGTCGTAGGAAGACGACACATCACCTATGGACTTGGCATGACGCAAGGAAGAGCCTTCACGCGTCTTTCCCTTGTTGGCTATAGCTCGTGGACTGGAGAAGACAGATCTGGGCGTGCTGACGGCAGATGCAGGACTGAAAGTGGATGAAGAGCCGGCTGGCTGAACGAGCTTCCAAGCTTTGGAGGAAGACTCGGCAACAAGGGTGCGGAACGTGTCGATGGCGCCATCCAAGGCAGCATCCCACTGCGCCTTTGACTTTTGCAGAGAAGCTCCTCCGTCCATAGTAGCTGGTCTTAGCAAGAGGAAGCCATCCTGGTAAGAGGTGAGCAACAAGAGGACGTGTTCACTATGATCCCATCATCTTTTCTAAATCCGTTCGCCATTCTCGCCTCCACACATCTCAACACGCACATCCACCTCGGCAGGGCACTTGGAATAATTGGGGCAAATGTACAGAGCGAAACAACATGCGCCTGGTCTGGTCATAGACACAGCGTCGTCTGCACCAACAACAGGGTCAGTCAGGGGAGAAAAGGTGTGGTGGTGGTAAGATGCTAGGAGAGCCAACAGTTCCGAGGGCGCATTGGGGTGAGAATGTTCAGGAAATGTCGGCTATGCTGTGCAGGAAATTGTCCAGAGAGGGAGAAAGAGAGAAAGAGGGACCCATGGTTTTGGCCAGACAATGGCAAGTGCTGTGCAATCAGTTGATTCGCTTGATTGGATGTAAGAGCATGGGCGCTCTGCAGACATTGTCCTTCTCCTTCCAGCCGACGTAGATTTCTTTGCTGTGCTTGCCGTCGTAGTAGAAGGAGCTGTCTCGCATCACTTTTTCGTTGATCTTTTTGTAAAAGTCGGGGCGGTTGATTTTGGCGTGTAGCACCTCGGGCTCCCATACGTGTCGGAAGTAGACGGGATGCGGTGCAAAGACACCCTTGTACGGTAATGGCAAGCTGTGCGTAAAGCCAGCTTCGGGATAGAACGAGTGTTCGTGCGACATTGGCAGCTGCGAGTGCAACACTATTGTTGTCGGCCATGCTTCGCAGTGCAATGACTTTTTGGCTTCAGCATTGACCACGTTCATGGCATCGAGAAGAGACCGACTCATCCGCATGTTGGTGCCAATCGACGCTCGGCGATCTGTGCTCTGCCCTGGTGGGTAATTTTGCACGTCGTACTCCCAATACCATCCCGACCCTCTTGGGTCAAAGATAGGGCCAAGTGTGATCAGATCCGCTTCGTGTCCACGTCCGCCACCAACTGCGCTTGAGTTGTCGCTCCAGTTCTCCTCGGAGACCGTGACATTGGGCACAAGCCAGGTGTCGTACTTATCCATACCTGTCACCAGTGGCTCTTTGCGTGCAAACTCTTCAATGCCTTCAAAGAAGTCGAGGTAGTTGCCAATATAGCGTACGTCCATCTCCCAGTTGTAGATAAAGTCATACTCCTGGTGATCGAGGTAGAACTTTTGCAAGGGCATGAGGCAGGATCGATACGAACTTTGAGCAATCATGTGGTTGAGGAATTTGCCAGGCAGACCGGGGTACAGCGCGCACATTTCGTCTTCTGTCCAGAGCTCGACCATACCCCAGAACTCGCGAGGTACACTGGATCGCAAAACATTGAGTCGATCCCACTCCGAGGTGAAAACGGCGAGATGTCGACCGTGAACTTCAACCAAGATGCGAATGTCGTACGGAGAATTGGGGTTGTTGAGGGACAACTCGCTGATGAGTGCTCGCATGTTGAGGATGTCGTCCTCGCGCCAGACGTAACCTTCGTACGATCGCATGACGAGTGCGGTGCGTTTCGTCTCGGGCGTGGTGTGTACTCGTGGACGTCGACCAGTTGGATGCAGTTCCTCGGCTGTTGGAATGTTGTGGGAGTCAAAGTGGTCGACACCACCAGCCATGCCACGGTCGTGAAGCCGCTTTTGAAAGCAGCCATCCATAAGTGCTCTCCAGTCGGGGTAGCTGCTGGGTCCGAGTTCTTCGCTCAGCACGTTGGCACGCCACATGCGATCGCGTAGACGGCCTTCCCATTCGCCCTCGCTCATGCCTTCCGGTTTGCGGGGCCCATACAGGGGATCTATCTTTTCTCGCTTTGGAGTGGGTGAGCTGGAGGCTGACGAGCTTGTGCCGCTTGCTTTTGGTGTTGGTTTCAGCTTGAGAGGAACGACATTGTCCGGGTCGTCGTCGTACTCTTCGACTTTTGCAATGACTGAACCAAGCAGTTCTGGATCCAATCGGTAGGTTATGTTGAGCGCCTCGTCGGTGTACATTTCATAACGAGCTCGGTAGGTCATGCACTTGCTCGGATCCATGCCTGCGGCCTGGTAGCTGCCAACCAGAGGCACCGGGTGGGTGTCTGGCGTGTCGTACACCTCGATGGGCGCCCGGGGGATTGGAACACCTTTGGGACCCGGGCATGCTCCGTACTTGGGCGCTGTATTCGGTCTGGAAGACGGTGGCTTAAAGGGCCCGGAAGAGACTGGACTCGTATTATGTCCGGGCACCAAAGGATAAGGATCGACGCGGTAGTACGTCATTTCGCGCCATTCTGTCGACATGGCACCAAATAGGCCAAAGGCGAAAAGTGTCCCAAACAGAGCGACAAAGACGAATGTCTTCCACTTGCGAAACATGAGGCCTAGAAATGCTTGGACGGATGGAGGTACACGTATGATGTAGAAACCTCCGTACTTGCCCAGGTTGATGACAAACGTGCCTGGGACACGACTGAGGGTCGGAACGCTCCCTCCATGCGGAGGCGAGCCGGGTCGAGAAGGAGTGCGAGATCCGGTGGGCGAGTGAGGCAGGTGATGGAAGCCATAGGGCGGTGGCGGATTATTGCCTCCTGAAGAGGACGAAGATGGCGACATGGAGGGTGATAGAAATGTCGACTTCTCGGACATGGCTGAGCGGCGCCCAAGACTGGGAACCTTGTGTGCGGTGTATCAGACCTAGACCTCCGGTACGACCAAAGTCAACTTGGATGCCAGGCCAGGCGTGGAATGGATGTCGAGATCAGCTAGGAACGTCGGGGCTGATGGACCAAGGAGAAGGGGAGAGCAGGTACAAAAGAAGGTGAGGGTGACCAGACGGCAGTGTTTTGTGGCTTCTGTTGAGCCTAGGCGCGCGTTACCGTGGTCTTGCACCCGTTGGATGGTGGTTGGCATTCAAACAACAGCGACAGACAAATAATCCCATCATGACGAGCAAGCAGCACAAGCTGATTTCGCTAATCCGGATCCGAATCCAATTTCAGCCATAATAGTTCGCCAGAAATGGTCAGCGTGTTTGCGTGTTTTGGCTGTGCAAACAGGATCTAACAAAATGTTTGCGGTACTCCGTGTACTTGGCCGCTCTCGTCTCGGTGAGGTTTGTCATGCGAGGGCCCAGGTACGCGCGCACAAGCTCAAGCTCTCACCGGCGGGCATTGCGGTTTGCATTAAAGTAAAAGAAGTTCGCGTGCCAGAATGTAGCGCGTAGCCCCTGTCTCTCTCTGTGTACGCGTGGGATCGACAATCTCGGTACCCTTTTATTCCTGCCTTTCTCATTTTGGCCGGCGATTTTCACGCGTACAGCCAGTAGAGTGACGTGACAGCTGTCGAACCAAGACTCGATTCAGCTCTGACCTCTCGTCCATTGCGCCACATCACCCTACATTGTCGCCAACAGAACAGGCTGGCTGCGTCCTGTCCTTGCACTACCATGCGTAATGGCAGAACCTCTCGTCTTTGACGGCTCGCCTTTAGACAGGTATCTGCAAGAGTCGCAGGACACTGCCACTCCCTCCTCATCTCGACTTGTCACCCCACACGCACTCACTCCGTCGTCCTCTTTTCAATCCATAGACTCCTTGTCATCCCACAAGCTGCTTCGCGAGCCGAGCTCCAGCAGCTTCCAATCTGCGCATCTATGGCAGCCGAGAGAGCGTACTGCAAGTGCGCATAAGGACACTCCTTCGTACGCTCAACCACACTCGGCCTCTTCCCAGTTGTCACGTTTCCTGGACGATGTCACCAGCACGCTCAATACACTGGCGGCCACTTACTGTCTTCCGCTAATACTCGACTTAGTACAGACTCTGGTGTCTATGTCTTCCCAACATGAGCCAACAGATTTACGTGACAGCTCGCACACCGCGAAGGAGACTGTCAGCCAGGATGCCTCTTTCGCCGAAAGATTCAAGCTTGTCATCTGCTCGTCTTTTCTTTTAACCACCAGTCTCTCCATATCCTTTTACGACACGGAGCCTAGCACCAACACGCTCTCACCGACGTTACCTGATCTTCATCGGGTGGCAGCATCGTCTTTACACCAAGATCAAGGGAAACCTCCTTTATCAGGTGCCAGAATAGCTCGTTCTAGCGTAGTGCCGTACAATTCCGATGCTATTGGGCCTGCATCTGCTGAGGGCTCTTCTGTGCCCAGACTCGATCTTCGTGGAAGAGCCATCAAGGATGTCGCGCTATTTGCATCCCTTGTCTTGGCACTTCTCAGTCCGACGTGGAATGCGTGGCTCCAAACTGTGCTCATCCTGGCTTGTCTGGCTTGGAGCAGCATCTTGCTTCTCGGCTTTAGTTCGCTGGACGATCAGCTGTGCTTTGAGCTATCAGGCAGATCTCAACCTGCCTCTCTGGCTGGCCCAAGAAACGCAGCTATCGGCACTCAGAATTCGGCAGTGGGAACAGGCCTCTTGCGGTCAAACGCAGTACGAGACGTCTCCTGTCTGGTTCGGACTTTGCAAAGCTTTGATGTGTCGACCAACACAGCGATCAATGCGATCCAGGAGGTTGAACTGGTCTCTCGCGGCTTTAAGCTCACGCAGCCTTTACCTCCCATTTCACGCATTGAGGCAGTCTCAGGCTCGGCTTGGTCCCATCATCCCTCACCTACTCCGCCTCGTCGCACGGTGCTGCTCTCTGCTACAGAAGGTGCCCCCACTTCCTCAAGCGGACCACCTTCGCACCGCAGACATGATGGAAGACTCTCTTCTCTCAGCTTGGGAAATGGACGTCCAGCATCGTCAGAAGGGACTTCTACATCATTCGCTGCTGAAACTCGGAAGGGATCGGGCGCTAAGTCGTCCCCGCGGCGACTCCTCGAGCTCCGCAAGGTTCTCATCGAGACTCTGGATCGAGCAAGCTACACCTGTGACTCGACCGCTGCTTCACTAGACAGACTCATCGATCAGGAGGAATTCGCTCTTCTCAAAGATCTGTACGCACTGGATGCGCCCGCAGAAGCTGGCGAGACAGACGTCTGGCACGACTGGACTGCCGATCAGTCGGCAGCTTCATTGACTTCGCCGGTACTCGGCACCGACAAGCCTTCAGCTTGGGCATCGACAATATCGCGCAACTTTGGCAGTAACGCACGCCAGGCAGATCCAGTGGGTCGCGCGATTACGAGCCCAAGATCCGGTCACAAGAGACTCTCGCTGGTCTCTGATAGCGGCTCGATTCTCACTTCCTCTACGGACCACCACAATGGAGCCCCGTCAACCCTGCTCAAACGCAGCCATACATTCGCCGATCATGCAAACAACGTCTATCGGTCGCCCCGTCTGAACTATGTTTCAGATAGATCGGGCACGACTGGCGGACCAAACGAGTCGGCTGCTCTCAAACGCTTGAGCTACAGATCGGCCTCTTCAGCTGCAAGTAGCTCGCAACAGATTCGCTCGCCTTCTTTGCACAGTGCTACTTTCGGATCTGTCAACGCGCCGTCCCCCCCTGCCCTGCCGGTCAGAGCGGCGAAACGAGTCTTGTCGTTGGGTCAACACGCATCTTCCACAACAGGTTCGGCTGACCGCGACGATGATTTGGATCCTTTCTTGCTCTTGGGTCTGAAAGCCCGCTTCGAAGGAATGCATAGACGCCGCCGACAGGTCCTGTGTCGACTCCTTGCCCTTAATCTGTCCTTCACTGACACGATCCCACTTGAAGAGAATCAAAGCAAAATGCACAATGAATACTGGCAAGAAGTCTCCTCGCTTATGGACAAGATGAAGCGCAACTACCAGGAGTACGCCACCACGGTTGAAGAGATGGTCAAGCGGGAGATGGGGTCATCGATACCTTCTGCTGGCACCAACGACGGCAGCTGTCAATCTGCAGCAACCACGTCGACAGATTCCCGGCTGGTTGGCCATCCGGGACTGGAAGATCGACTTAACGCCATGATGCTTGCCTTGCGATCACTGCAGGCCAAGATCAGAGTATGCGCCGAGGATATTCAGGTCACACCCCCGCCAGGCCTCCATGGTTTCGACGAGGCTGCAAAGAGAGACACGCCGGCGGTTGTGCATCCGTCAGAAAACATGGATCGTGTGCTCTCAAGCATGCGAGATGATCTGCTTGGTCTTTCAGCCGAGTGGGAGGCCAGTCTACAGATTCTCCGCAGGGAACCAGACAGTGCTTCGAGCCAAGTCAACACCGACGGGGAACCATTGATTGTGCCAGAAAGTTTGATCTCACCTCTCGAGACCGGCGATATGGCAGATCCGATGCTTTCGCATGCAGTGACTGCTGAGCCGCTCGACAAATTGGTGATTGATGGAGGCAATGACATTTTGGGAGAAGAAGAGGACGATCTCGCAGCGCTTCTGCTTGGTTCTACGTCACCGAACGCACTTCCGCCTCCTGGTCTAGAACAGGTCTTTGAAAGCATTGCCGGTATGGCTGGCATCCCCGGCCTAACTCATCGATTGACACGAGATGAACGGATTGCACAAGCCCGACAGAATCGGCAGGCCTCGGCCCAGACTTCTTCCGAAACTCGCGCGGGCGGCCTGGACTCATCTGGTATGATGTCTGAGCTCACCGGCGTGATTCACTCTCGCAAAGCGGCACGAGAGCAGCTCGCCAATACTGTCTCGACACCGATCGACACAAATGAGCTACTTGGTGAAAAAGCGGCCAACAGTCATGTCTTTGCACTGGGCTCGCCGCTGGATTTGGGTAGCGCTGGTCGAGAAGGCGTGTTTGGCGGCGTGTACAACGGCAGAATCGGTGCACGACGCTCAGTATCGTCGCTGGACATGGCACGTGCTCGCTCTCGCCAAAGCTTGGACGGCGATGACTCCTTCTCGGATAGCTTCTCCGATGACCGCTCGCGAAGTTCGGAAGAATTCTCGTTTGAAGCAACGACCTTGGAGGCAGTGCCTGAGGTCGGGACGACAGAGTCTCCGTCGATGAAGTCAACACCCAGGGCAGCTCAGACTCCACAGAACCGCAGACACGAGGAAAGTCCTTTTGACTTGGGCGCTCAGGTAGCCGCCTACGCCAGACGCAAAGCAGCTGCGTCCTCCCTTTCTTCCCTCAACGATAGCTAATAAGCACACTTCATACCCTACCCGAAAAGGATTTCAGTATAAGATATTTGCTGGGTTGCGATTGATCTACTTTGGTTGAATCTGAATGTCTTCGATCCTGATGCGTGTGTATGTCTGTTTGTGTCGGATGGTTTTCTTGTAGCCCTTTCTGCGCTTGAACTTGACGATGGTCTCCATGGCGCCCTTTGTCTGCTCAGTCACGACGGCGGTAATTCGAACAGTGGAGGGGGAGAGCACGGAGCCGATGTGAGCAAGGCCGCTGGGCATCAATCGAGCTGTCCACGAGTTGGCAAGTGGTACGAGCGGTGATCGATCGGTTCTGCCTTGCGTTAGACGGGTGAAGAGTTGCCTTGGTTGACGAGCGAGGGGATCTTGAAACGCCGTTGCCAAAGCTTGCGCCTTTGCTATCGCTTCTGGCGTGTCTGTTGGTTGCGGCGACGTCAGAGGCGCCAGAGCGGCAGCAACGATGGGATGAGGCGCAGCTAGATCAACAGCAGACGTAATGCGTCGAGTGTTGAGTGTATTCTGTGCGCGCAGCGTGTAGTCTCTCGACCCAATCTCGTGGACTCGATCGAGCACGAGTAGATCTCCAATGCGTGCATCTCGGAGCCGCGGAGTCGTTATCAAATCGCCTTTGGAAACGAGAAAGGTTCGACCAGCCACCGATGCTATGGCGTAATGATCTGGCTGGCTTTTGAGCAAGGAGAGAGCCGTCTCTTTTGAATCAACTGCAGGAGAGGAAGTGCCTTGAGAGCTTAATGAACCAGCAGCGGCGGCATTGGTAGCCAGACTGCGGGAGACCACGGGTTCCAGCACCTGTCTCGCTTTGCCTTTGAGCGCAGCACTGGACAGAGAGAGCAAAGAGGTGCGCATCATGCTGTGTGAGATGGTGTCTACACAACGAATGGCTTGATCAAAGAGAAGAAAAATTCCCCGACAGCTCGGGCAGGCGCGATCTGACAATGGAAAAAGTCGAGATCGGTGCAGTTCGGGTGAGATTCAATCTTTCTGTTTTCGATCATTCCGTAAAGAGGTCCGCGCACTGACGATCGGTTCCGAAGTTGGATTCCAAAAGTAAGAAAGAATAGGAAGAAATGGCGAATATTGTATTCGGGCGTGGAATGGGATTTCAATTCGTCGCTCACTGCTGATTCGCCTAGGCATTTGGAAAAACGAGAGATGGGCGCTGCTGATTTGGCTGATCGGATTTCCTTCTTCCACTACCATCCCACCCCTCAATCACCTCGTCATAGTCTATATACGCCGCGATGCTTGCTCGATCTGCCGGCATTGCTACTGCCAACCTCGCCCGATCGGCTGCCGTCCCTGTGGTAGGTTTCCATGCGGCATACAACTGCCCATCATCCAACGTGTCGTGTACAAATGTCTGACTTTTTTCATCCCATTCTTCTTACCTTGAAAAGGCCCGTCGATCGGTTGCTAACGCTGTCCGAACCTACGCCACTGCCAAGCCCGGTAAGTTTGCGGCTGTGGGCAGGAATTGGAGGAAAGCAAGACTGACCTGACTCTTAATGTCTCGAATAGCCGCTTCCGAAGTCAGCTCGATTTTGGAACAGCGAATCTCGGGTGCCTCTGCCGGTGGTGACGTTCAGGAGACTGGCCGTGTGCTGACCATTGGTGACGGTATCGCCCGTGTCTACGGTTTGCGCAATGTCATGGCCGAAGAGATGGTAGAATTCTCTTCGGGTGTTCGAGGAATGGCTCTTAACCTCGAGGCCGACAACGTCGGTGTTTCCATCTTTGGTTCCGATCGTTTGATCAAGGAAGGCGACACTGTCAAGCGAACTGGCCAGATTGTGGATGTGCCCGTCGGACCTGGTCTGCTCGGACGAGTTGTCGACGCCCTCGGCAACCCCATTGACGGCAAGGGTCCCATTGATGCCGCTGAGCGACGACGTGCCTCTTCCAAGGCTCCCGGCATTCTCCCCCGAAAGTCGGTCAACCAGCCCATGCAGACCGGTATCAAGCCCGTCGACGCCATGGTACCCATCGGACGAGGACAGCGTGAGCTGATCATTGGTGACCGACAGACCGGTAAGACCGCCGTCGCCATCGACACCATCCTCAACCAGAAGCGATGGAACGACGGCAACGACGAGAGCAAGAAGCTCTACTGTGTCTACGTCGCCATCGGCCAGAAGCGAAGTACCGTTGCCCAGCTGGTCAAGGTTCTCGAGGAGAACGACGCGATGAAGTACACCATCATTGTTGCCGCCACCGCTTCCGAAGCTGCTCCCCTGCAGTACCTTGCCCCCTTCTCTGGTGCCGCCATCGGAGAGTGGTTCCGTGACAACGGAAAGCACGCCCTGATTATCTACGATGACTTGTCCAAGCAGGCCGTCGCCTACCGTCAGATGTCGCTTCTGCTTCGACGACCCCCCGGTCGTGAGGCTTACCCCGGTGACGTTTTCTACCTCCACTCGCGTCTTTTGGAGCGAGCTGCCAAGATGAACGACAACTACGGTGGTGGATCGCTGACTGCCCTTCCCGTCATTGAGACCCAGGGTGGTGACGTGTCCGCTTTCATTCCCACCAACGTTATCTCCATCACTGACGGTCAGGTGTACCTCGAGTCTGAGCTCTTCTTCAAGGGTATCCGACCCGCTATCAACGTCGGTCTCTCGGTATCCCGGGTCGGATCGGCTGCGCAGTCCAAGTTGTACAAGTCGGTCTCTGGTTCGCTCAAGCTGTCTCTTGCCCAGTACCGAGAGTTGGCTGCCTTTGCCCAGTTCGGTTCGGATTTGGACGCCTCCACCCGAGCTACGCTGAACCGTGGTGTTCGACTTGTCGAGTTGCTCAAGCAGCCCCAGTTTGTGCCCATGGCCACCGAGATCCAGATCCCCATCATCTACGCCGGTGTCAATGGTCTGGTGGACAGCGTTCCCGCTGACCGCATTGTCGAGTGGGAGGCTTCCTTCCGTGAGAAGCTTGCCACTGAAGACGAGCTGCTGGCCGAAGTCTCGAAAGGTGTCCCCAACGACGCCCTGTTCGACAAGATGAAGAAGCTCATCCAGGAGCACGTCAAGCAATTCCTTGCCTAAACTACATTCACTACCAGCTGATGTCTCCATGGCATTTCTTCTTCCCATATTTTTCCCTGTACGATTGAAGCCAATCCAAATCAAATACTGGTCTCGTTCGCAGAGTGTGTGTGATCGATATTGACCACGTGAATCGGGCAAATCGCGAACAATTAATTTTGAGTTGGCAGAGAGAGAAAGTGTGTTATTTCGGTGCAATTGCGCGCTTGGCTTCTCTCTCTTCTCTCCACGTTTAACGACAACCAACCAAGATGGACGTCGATCTGATTCAGGTGGTCAACAAGCTACAGGAGACCTTTACCGCCATTGGCGGTGATTCGGTTGATCTGCCGCAGATTGTCGTCGTAGGGTCTCAGTCGGCGGGCAAGTCGAGTGTGCTCGAGACTATCGTCGGTCGTGACTTTTTGCCGCGCGGCAATGGGATTGTCACAAGACGACCGCTCGTCCTCCAGCTCGTCCACACCCCGTCGGTACACACTCCCTCTGTACAGGAACAGGCTAAGCTGCAGAAGTCATCGCGTGCTTACGACCTATCCGATGGCGCCGAGCTGTCGCGTCCCTCGCAGGCCTCGAGCTCCGCTCGAACACCTACGTACGAGGAGTACGGCGAATTCTTGCACCTCGATAAGCGATTCACCGACTTTAACGAGGTGCGCAGAGAGATTGAGAACGAGACCTTCCGTGTCGCTGGTCAGAACAAGGGCGTCTCCAAGCTGCCCATTCACCTCAAAATCTACAGTCCCAATGTTCTTAACCTCACCCTGGTCGACTTGCCCGGTCTCACCAAGATTCCTGTCGGCGATCAGCCCTCGGACATAGAGCGCCAGATCCGCAACCTCGTCACAGACTATGTGTCCAAACCCAACTGCATCATTCTCGCCGTCAGCCCTGCCAATGTCGATCTGGCTAACTCTGACAGTCTCAAGCTGGCCAGGACCGTCGATCCCCAAGGCAGACGCACCATCGGTGTTCTCACCAAACTCGACCTCATGGACCAGGGAACACATGCACTCGATATTCTCACAGGCCGTGTCTATCCACTCAAGTTGGGCTTTATTGGCGTCGTCAACCGCTCGCAAAAGGACATCAATGGAAACATTTCCATGCTTGCTGCGCGACGGAACGAGGAAGAATTCTTCCGCTCGCATGCAGCTTACAAAAATATTGCGCATCGATGCGGCACAAAGTACCTTGCCAAGACCCTCAATCAGGTGCTCATGAGCCATATTCGGGACAAGTTGCCCGACATGAAAGCTCGCCTCAACACACTCATGGGTCAGACTCAGCAGGAGCTTGCTGCCTTTGGTGACACAACGTTTCTGGGTGATCAGCACCGAGGTTCTCTGGTACTCAAGCTTATGACGCAGTTTGCGCGCGACTTTGTCGCCTCCATCGACGGCACCACCTTTGATATCTCGACCAAGGAGCTTTGTGGCGGTGCGCGCATTTACTACATTTTCCAGGACGTCTTTGGTCACGCTCTGACCAGCATCAACCCAACGCAGAACTTGACCGTGCAGGACATTCGCACAGCCATTCGAAACTCGACCGGTCCTCGTCCCTCGCTCTTCGTTCCCGAAGCTGCATTCGAGCTGCTCATCAAGCCTCAAATCAAGCTGCTGGAGCCTCCGAGTCTGAGATGCGTCGAGCTCGTGTACGAAGAGCTCATGAAGATCTGCCACAACTGCACCAGTACCGAGCTGCAGCGCTTTCCACGCCTGCATGCGCAGCTCATCGAGCATGTCTCGGAACTCTTGCGCGAGCGTCTCGGCCCTACATCCGAGTACGTGCAAAGTCTGATCCAGATTCAAGCTGCCTATATCAACACCAATCACCCGGCGTTCGTTCAAGACTCGGCCCACATTGCTCGTGAGCAGCGCGACAACCAAGCTCGCAGACAGATGGCGCTCGTAGCGCCTCCATCGCGAGCCAAGAACGCGTTTGACGAGTCGCTCGATTTCGAGGGCGAAGGCTCCGACGATGACGACGATGACAGTAACGGTCCTTCCTCACGCACATTGACCGTCAACGGTGCCAACTCCAAATCAGGAGGAGGCAAGCGGGACAAAAAGGAGCGAACCATGTCATCGACTCAGGACTCTCGACCTCATTCTGCACCAGATGTGCGTCATCACCACACAATCGGCCATACAGGAGGGCATGGCTCTGCCAACAGCTCCGGTCCATCGTCTGTTGTGGGATCTGGACAGGGCAGCGGCGGTGCAAGGGATACATTCCTCAACTACTTTTTCGGAGGTGCTTCAGGTATGCCGGTCGGTGGTGTTGGACCTACGTCTGGCCTGGGTGGATATCACGCTCCAGCGCATCATGGTCATCAGCCACGCATGCAAGAGTACTCGAATCGTGAACACAAACCAAACGCCATGTCTGGCCGTAATGGTCTGGAAGGCAACTCGGCCGCGTACGACATGAAGTCACTCGACAAGCATCTCGAGGCCACGCCAATCTCGTCGGACGAGTATGCACTCTCTGATCGCGAAGAGTTGGAAACTTCGCTGATTCGATCACTGATTGCGAGCTACTTCAACATTGTCCGCCAGTCCATACAGGATCTGGTGCCCAAGGCCATTATGCACCTTTTGGTCAACTTCAGTCGCGAGTCGGTGCAGAATCGGCTGGTCGCCGGACTGTACAAAGAGAAGCTGTTTGAGGATCTGCTGTACGAAGATGAGGGTCTGACCTCGGAGCGCAAGAGGGTCAAGCAGCTGCTCGATGCCTACAGGGAGGCTTTCAACACCCTTTCCGAAGTCACATTCAAACCAACACCCGGCCCATAAACTCGCTTCTCCTTCCCCCATCGCCAGCTCGATCTCGCATACACGTCTGTCCGTCTCACCTTGTACCCTACTGCGGATCTCTTCCTTGCCCCTTCTGTTGTATCCCATCCATGCACTGTAGCACATTGCCGCAAAAATTTTTTGTCTAAAATTTCCGATGAAGCAAAAAGTGTTTCAAAGGCGTCTACTGTATTAAGGTCTATTGAGGTTGGAGGAGTTTGCGTGTCAAGCTTGCGAATGTGACTGTTTCCGCCGTCGTTGTGGGTGCTGTGACAGCGTCTGTCGCCGTGGATTCTGGCGGTGTGGCGCCAAACATGTTGACCAAGCGGACCAAGTTGGCTTGGAAGCGGTCAAAAACGGTCTCGTCGGTGAAGGCGGTTGGACGTGCGCCGAGTGTGATGGCGAGCGTCTGTTCGGTAGACTCCCGCGACGACGAGTTGTACCCGACGACATCCATGTTGAACGGAGAGCTGACTGGGGCTTTGAACTGCGCCCATGCACACGCTGTGACCTTGCGCCTCGTCGTGCCACTGCTGACGTCGATCAGGCCGAGATTCGAGATCTCGACCGACGATCCAAACGGCGTGCTTGACCGCGCTTTTTCGCCGAAAAACTTCTCCCAGCCGGTGCAGTAGTTTGTGCTGGTCATCTGTGTTCCCGCCTCGGCATGTGCTTGTGCGACGTCGTGCTTTTCCGCAACGTCGTGCGCCTCCACGGCCGGCGTCATGCGTGGGTCCGGGATGTAGGCCAACATGCCCATCGTGTGTTTGGCAGCTTTACGTCCCTGCTTGCTAGAAAGTTGTCGCGCAAACTCATTTGTCGTCGTCCAGAAGCAGTCTGATCCGCGAATCTGTGCCGAATACTGGAAGCACGAGACGTAGTTTCCCGTCGTCGCCGGGAGCGTCGTGTCACTGAGTGCGCCGGAGGGACCGCATGCGGCCGCACAGCCTGGCGTATCCGGCGACAAGTGCCGTAATGACACAGGTGTCTCGGATCCAAAGCACAGGTGGAGCTCTTCCAGCGCACGTTGCGTGCCGTGCTCGCTTGCCAGCGCTGCGAACAACGCCGTCATCGCCAGCGAGTGGATGACGGCGTGAATCGAGGCGGCTTTCGGGTTGCCGGCGCCGGTGCTGCCAGTGTGGATGTGGGACTGCGCGGCTCGTTTTAGGTTGGAGATAAAGTTGGGGCCGGTGAATAGATTGACTCGGTTGACGGGTGCGCATTCGCGTGGCGACGCTTTGAGTACAGTGCGTGAGACTGATTCGGGCGAAGTTGTTGTGGAAGACTGCATAGGCGTGACAGGCCAGGCGACCGGACCACGCAATTTGTCCTTAACCCACCCGGGCAACGGCAGTACCGGCAGTACCAGCTCGTGGAAAATAACGCCAACCATGTAGCCCGTTGACGGACGGAAGTCAAAGATCTTGTCCGACGCCGGGGGGATGTGCAGAGCTGGGGTTGTAGCGATAGGTTTCTCGGCCATGTTGATTACAACATCGGCCTCGGGTCCGTCGCGGTTGAGCAGCAGCTGGAACAGAGTGAGTGTGCCACGACCGTCGTTGATGACATGATCGCAAGTGAGGCTGAGGACACACTGACGAGTGCCGAGTGACGAGAGACCTACTCTCCACAGTGGGCCTTGTTGCTTGTCTGACGTGGTGCGGACAGAGGCAAGCTCGGCTGTAAAGACTTTGGACAAGATGTTGTCCGCTTTGCTTGACCCTGCGTCGTCGAGCCCAGCGTGCGAGACATGCAGGATATCCTGTGCGGTTGGCGTAGGAGAGATGGGCACCCAGCTGGGTGTGCGACTGCGACTGTCGACAACCTTGCACGCCAGCAGGGGATATTGGACGAGCAGCGCTTCTATCTTGCGCTCCAGCTCTCGAGCCAATAGTTCGAGTGAGTCACCAGCGTCTGTGTCGAGGTCGAGGATAGCAGCTGTCACGACGACGGGTGGAAAGCCAACATTGCGCCTCGATACAGAGAATCGCTCGTGCAGACCCAAATTCCTCAACATGTTGCTGAAGCGCTGACGACGATGGCGAGGAGAAAGGAAGATTGGTCTGGAGAGACGGTGCGGCATTGTCTCACGGCATTATATATATTCCGGCAGAAGCGTTCCTGCCACGAGACTTGCCTGTATGAGACACACACCCACCTGATGGACCAAATGCGTTGGTGAACGTCAAACCTCCCCTTGTCCTCGCACAAGAATTCAAACACCGCCGATTGGTGTCAGCGAGAAATAACAAAAAATAATAAAAACTTGGTAAATTACTTCCGGAAACGGGAGGCAGCAAGCAGGCATCGCAAAGGGCTCCAGCGCTACTGTTTGACACGGCGAACAGGCGAATGACATCAGACTGGGGTAAAAGCGGTGCACCGGCATCCAAATCGAAGTTGGCCCACCTTTCCCGTTCCTGGATGACCGATAAGCTCCGGAAGAACGCGTATCGACAAAGTTCCGGGCCGGATCTTCGAGACGCTGAGAATCTCGGATCTCGGATTTTAGTTAGATTTGTTAGACCGCATTTTGACGCGTCAAGCTCACTAGCTCACGAGCTCACGAGCTCAGGCCAACTGGCAATCACCCAGTTTGGTGCGTAAATCGGGCGAGGCGAGGGAATTTCTCAACTCGAGTGCCGATTTGCCTGCTCCTGCTGCTGTTTGTCGGCTCAACCGGGATCGTCGCTCTTTGCTGTCACACCCTTTCCCACGCACTCACATCAAACATGCTCTGCTGCTGCGGCTTCGACTCCGAGTCTTGGCACTGAGCTCGATTTTGCTGCGCATCTTGGCTATCACCTGACCATGCCCCCCACTGCGGGCTTGTCTTCGGATCACGCTACTGCCCGCAAACCCGTCATCGATCACGACCCACCATCCGACGCAGAGACAGAGCACCTTCCCTTTGACGACGCAGACGCTGACGCGGACGCGGACGCCGAATCGGATATCGTCATGCATCCATCACAACTACCCCCATCAGCTGCTCACGCTCATACTCGCGGCGGTGACGACATGGAAGACGAGCCAGCAGATTCACAAGGAACAGCACCGCCATCCCATTCGGCCACGAGCTCCCCACAAAAAACCGGTGGCTTCACCGGAGACGAGTTCAGTGACGAAAGTGATCTCACTGACGACGAAGACGAGCAAAACAACCCAGCTGACAATGCTGATGACGCTTCGTCGCTCTCTGACGATGACTTGGGCGGCTCAGAAGACGAAGAGCAAGAAGAGGACGAAGATGACGAGGAGGAGGAGGACGACGACGGCGCCAAAGACGAAGCTGCCGAAGCACTAGCTGCTCTCACCGGTGGAGCAGACAACGCCAGCAGCTCCAAAGCCAACGCAACCGACGGACTTCAAGGTCTCGCAGCTCTTGCTGCTGCTGGAGCTGACGACGACGAGGAGGAAGACGAGGACGAAGACGACGAAGACGACGATGACGAAGAGGAAGACTTTGACTCCGAGGCTGACGATACTCGACGTCACCGCCACAGTGACAAGAAGCGTGGTCGTCTACAGACTCTCATCCAGCAGACCGATGACGGCTTCAGCTCTGACGTTACTCCCGATCCTGACGATGACGATGGCGCCGATGGTGAGCCTCGCACAGCAGATCTGGATCTCATTGCCTCGATGAAGAAGCGGGCTGCCGCCACGGGCGGTGCCACCAGTCTCCTCGAGCCGGAACAGCTTGTCGACAGTCTTCCCGGATCTCATGCCACCTCCCGAGCAGCCTCTCCCGTGGACGAAGATGAGGATGGAGTCAAATCAGCTGCAGATGGCGATGCCGATGCCGATGCGGATGCGGATGCGGACGTCGACGCTGACGCTGATGCGGAAGAGGACGACGATTTGGAAGCCAAACCAACGGCGCAGGAAGAGGAACAAGAACCCCTGGACACAGCCGCCGGAACACCTGCGCCCGACACTTTGGAGAACGAAGAGGACACGACGACCGACGAGGCGGCTATCCGACGCCAAGAAGCCATGGAAGAACTGACGAAGATCGAGATCGGTTTCGCCATGCTGCGCGATAGGCTCTATGTCGAGCGACTCGAGGAAATCTCACGCGAAGGCGACATGATCTTCGACGGAACACATCCGGAACTTTTGCATCTCACCAAAGCAATCGATGTGCGTCGGCAGAGACGTACTCAGCTTGTCGAGCTTTACTTTGAAGAGCAGCAGCACCAGTACGAGCGCGTGGCCAAAGCGGAAGAGTTTTCGGCCTGGAGTATCTGGCGATCAAGCTGTGCAGGCTTGCGTCGTGACATGATGGACGACCTCAGTCGCAAACGTCGGCGCTTGGATCGAGAGAAGCGCACACTCGACATTCCTCGACCTGTGCGTCGACATCAGGTGTTTGAGACCGAGCTGGTCCGCAACCTGGATCGAATCTACGTTCCCCTCGACCACGCAAATCCTTACCATGAGGGTCCCTCGCGCAAACGCAGAGCGGCCGCTAAGCGTCGCGCCGAGGCACAACTCGAGAACGAGGCCGCCAACGAGTTTGTCGCCTACCCGGATCTCAAAGGGCTGACAGAGTCTGATGTCATGATGGACATTGACCAGATGGGTATCCGACCGCCTGGAGTGCCGCCTGGCATGTATGATCCATTCTACGCCCAGCAGATGGGTCTGGAGTTCCCAGGGCCCGAGTTTTACGCCATGTATGGCCCGGATGCGGCCGCCGCTGCAGCGGCACATGCGCACATGAGTGGGATTCCCTTTGGCTTTTCCGATGGCGGCAGAGGACCACCACCTCCACCGCCAGGTCGTGGGGCCATGGTGGGCCCAGGTACACCTGGATCGTCACATACTCCCATTCGACATGGGGGGCATCCATTGCCACCTGGTGTCCCGCCCCCGCCCGGCATGGAGATGGGCATGATGGGCTACGATCCTTATGCGGCTGCTGAGATGGAGCTTGCCGCTCGTATGCATCACCGCGAACAAGCTGCGCGCATGGGATTTGATCCCAACGACCCGCATTACCGCGGCTCGCCGTTTCCTCCCGATATGTACGGCTATCCGTATGGCGGTGAGGGTCCTCCCCCAATGGAAGGTGAAGGATCGCGCGCCCTACCTGGGTTGCCCTCGTCTCCTCCGCAGCCGCCGCCACCACGCGGCAGCGTTCCCGGTAGCCGGCAGGACCGCATCGCCCCCGAAGATGCAAGCGGCGCTACTTCGAGCAGACCGAGAGGGCCTGACTCGAACAAGACACCTAGCCGGCCCAAGCAGGGCTCTCGCCCTTACCATGGCGGCAGCAGCGGTGGACCTCCGCCAGACGGTGTTAGTCCGAATCTACCTCGACCACCGTCGTCCTTCGCAGAGCCACCAGGCACCGACGGCCGAGACTTTAAGCCGCCCTCCATGCCGGCCGCTGCTAACGGCAACGCCAACAGTCGCGATGCCCATCACGCTGGACTGCATTCGAGCAAGTCACAGTCTGCAACTCTAACGTCGTCCGGCCCTGGAAAGCTCAGCGCGGACGGTGAATTTGACAAACCGAGCAACCTCACTGCCACGCCAGTTGCGGAAGCCGCTGCCACCGGGATTGCCAACACCCGGCTCTACCCTCCCGTTAATAGCTCACCATCCTAGACCCGCATCCGCTCATCTACACACCGCAATACAAGAGCAAGTTGATGCGCGGTTTCTCTCGAAAGTTGTACTGAGGTCTCGCGCGCGTGGCCAAGCCATTGATTTTGGCCGTGCAAATAACCGAGAGCGGTTGATATTCACGATTTTTTCATTCTGGCGTGTTTGGCAGAGTGAGAGGGTGGTTATCCGTCATACCATGTCGGATGAAGCATCTACTTCCTCCCGACCGCCACCAGGTCTGCTCAGCAGTAGGACCGCCATCAATGGGCACGGGAGTGTAGAGAATGGTGGAGGTCTTGTCCAGTCAGCTCCGTCGGGGGGAGAGCGGCGGATTACCATTCTGTACATGACGGCAACGGGTACGTCGGAGGATGTGGCGTTGCGCGTAGCACGGCAGGCTCGACGCAAGCACTTTTGCGTGAGCGTGTGCGACGTTGCAACCTACGACGTGGCTGATCTGATGGACGAGTCGCTGGTGCTGTTTATCGTCTCAACGGCCGGTCAGGGCGAGTTCCCGCCTGTGGCGGCGCAGTTCTGGCAGCTGTTACTGCGCAAGTCCCTCCCGGCGGATATCCTTGCCGACGTGACGTTTGCGGCGTTCGGGCTGGGAGACAGCTCGTACCCCCGCTTCTGCTGGCCTGTGCGGCTGCTCTCCCGCCGTCTAAAAGCGTTGGGTGCACATCAGATGCTAGAACACGGCGAAGCGGATGAATCTCACTACCTCGGTCTCGAGGCCTCTCTTCAACCCTGGCTCGACCAGCTCTGGTCTCGCCTCGCGACAATCCTTCCGTTAGAACCCGGCATCAAAGAAGTAGGCAGGGACGACTTACTCCCGCCCACGACTGAGATTCGTACTGTCGAGAACAGCGGGCGAGGCGAGAACGGGGAGCGTCTCTTCACACGTCATCTCGAGTCACAAGGATGGACAGTGTCCAGACTGCTCAAAAATGAGCGCATGACAGACGACCAACACTTTCAGGACGTTCGTCTGCTCGAATTTGCACGTGGGAACCCACCCACTAACGGAGCACAAAGCACTCCGCTCGCAGCGGCAAGCTACGAGCCAGGCGACGTGCTGTGCTTACACCCTCAGAACGACCCTGCTTCCGTCTCCGAAATCCTCAACAGACTAGGTTTCTCCGGTGCCACGCATGTCACAGTCGCTGGTGACGTCGTACCGTCGACAGTCCCCGCATTCCCTCACAGCATCTCGCTCACGGATCTGTTCACCTACCACCTGGACTTTACCTCCGTCCCGCGCCAAAGCTTCTTTGACCAGATCCGACTGTTTGCAGGCGAACCTGGCTCGCTCGAGCGCGAAAAGCTGGATGAATACTGCGGAATCTACCCTGACGAAGCGCTCGCCAAAGGCGATGTCAATCCGCAGGAAGGAATCGACGAAATGTTTGAATACGCTCAGCGGCCAAGACGCACAATCAAAGAGGTACTGGAGGAGTTCAAGAGCGTTCAGATCCCGCTAGAGTACATTGCAGATGTGATGCCTTGGATCAAACCACGCGAGTTTAGCATTGCTAGCTCGCCGGGAGATGCCGTGACAAATTGTGCAGCGGTCGACAATGGTGGGGCGGACAAATTGCAGCTGGCCGTGGCGATTGTCAAGTACAAGACGCGGTTGCGCAAACCACGCACCGGGTTGTGTACTCGCTGGCTGTCGACGCTCGTCGTGGATTCGCAAGTGCCTGTTCGGCTCAAGAAGGGGTATCTGACGCTGCCACCGCCGCATGTGCCCTTAATTCTCATTGGGCCCGGTACGGGCTGTGCACCGGTCCGCTCTCTCGTTCTCGATCGGCTTGCTTCATCGACGAGAGCGGCGTCTCCGACCATTCACTTGTTCCTGGGCTTTCGAAATCGAGACAAAGACTACTTGTTCGGCCCCGATTGGGAGATCCTCGCTCAGCAATACCCGAATTTCTTCCACCTGCATACGGCTTTCAGCCGGGATGGTGCTGCCAAGGTCTACGTTCAGGATCTGATTCTGGAACGGGCCTCGGTGCTCTGGCATGCTGTTTTCGAGCAAAATGCTCACATCATCGTAGCTGGCTCGTCGGGGAAAATGCCAGAACAGGTGCGTGCAGCTTTCGAAAGCATAGCCATGCAGCAGGCCAACATGGACGCTGACCAGGCGAAGCGTTTCGTCGATATGCTCGAGCGTCAGAAGCGTTGGCAAGAAGAATGCTGGTCTTGACTTAGCAATGCAAAGGTTCGTAAGTATGATCGCAGTAATAATAGATGCTTTCAAAAGGTATATGTGCCTGTGCGTCAGCTGCCGTTGCGACCGAAATGCTGCTGCTGATCGTGATTGTTCCACTGATTGTCGTTGGAAATGTGCTTAAACCCGTCGGATGCTGCGGCGGAAAGACTGGGGACTGGCGGGAAAGAGCCCATCATCATGCACATCATGAGCTCTTGATTCGAGGGCACATAGCCATATGTGTTCTTCCACATCCCCGCCAAATTTTGCCACGAGATAGGTTGTGTGGGGTCGAAGGTCGACATGTCAAAGTCGGCAAGTGTTTTCCCGGCTCCCGTGGGTGACAGCAGGGAATCATCTTTGCCAAGCCCTGACGCTAGACCGTTCGTTCCTTGGTCGACCGAGAAGCGCGACCGCTTTGCTTCTGGCGGATGTGAGGGAATCGGGCTACGAATTGAGTTTTGTGGCCGTGGCGGATCACACGAAGCCGCTGGACTTTGGGATGGGTGATTATTGGGATTTGTGGTAGTTGTTATTGAGGGAGGCGGCCGTGAAGATGGAAGATGACCTTGCGATGCACCGGAAGTAGTTGCGAACGTGGAAGGAGCAGACGAGATGGTTGATGCAGCCGCCAATTGCTGCAAAGCGCTGAGCTGAGAAAGATCGAATTGTGGCTGCGTTGGCTGCGTCGACACGGGTGATGGTCCTGCGGTGTTGCTTCGGAGACCTTGCAATACGCCCGAGAGCGTTTGCAGAATAGAGTTTGCGTCCGTTGATGCCTCGACAGGTTTTGATGACGGTCCGTCTTCTGCAGGTCGGGGCTTGCCCACGGGCGTGGTGCTTCTCTCTGTGCTCACTGCGCTCGTATGTACTGGCGGAGATGATGAAGCTGTCATTGATTCTGCTAGAGTTGCTTGCAGCTTCGAAAGAAAGCTAGCATCGAATGTGTTGGCTTTGCCCCAGATGTCGACCACCTTTTTGACCTTCTCCTATAAGTTTCATACAAGAGAGACGAGAATGAGTACTCAGTGCTATTCAAACAGACACAGCGCAAGTGTACAGGATCTGGTTATAGATAGTGCCATGTTGCGCTGCATTATGGCCCAAGTATTGTCATACTGCCTTTTGCCGCGTCTGGGCCTTGGGAACACACTCACCTTTTGTTCGAGAGACACCACAGCCATGGTATCTGTACATAGTTCTTGCGCGGCAAGCTGAGCGGTGGAAAGGAACACTTTGGCCCCCGCGACCAAAGCTTCTGCTGTTCCAGGCTGCACAGAGCTGTCCTTTTTCGGAGCACGAGCACCGCTGGCATCCAAGCCTTTACCGTGCTTGCGCACTGCATCGCTGGCATGCCTAGCCACGGCATCAAAGAGATAGAGTGACGACACTTTGGTGCTTTTGGACGCCTTTTTGTGGCATTTGATGATCATTTTGACAAGCAGTGAGCTTTCCTGAAGATGTAGAAGGGCAAATAGAGCCGTCAGCACCGCTCTATGGTAATGAGGAACACTTGAGAAACCTACATGAAAGCATCGGACGGCGTAGCTCTTGACTCGATCGACACGCGACGCCGAAAGCTTGTTGGCAGAGATGGTCTCGTACAAGACCTTGCCAAAGGCATCGACTTCTGCCATGATGCAGACGCGTGTCTAGAGGAGTTGCGCAATGGAATGGTTGACTGTGGAAGGGGTCACCATGATGTTCTCACTTGAAATTTCTTCAGTCAGACGCTCACGCGACCGGCTTAACACTTTTCATTTTAAGGTTTCACTGTCCAAAAGCGCCGACTGACACCGCCCATCGGAAGGAATCCGCTAAGCTATGTGTCGTTCCCACGCCAAGACTCTTGATAGCAAGTTGAAGCAATCACGATCATGATTTGCCACCCATGAGAACAGTATATAGCATCCAAGGCTGGGTCAATGCCGCCCAGACTTGTCCGACATATCGAGCATGGAAGTCAGCTCAGAACAGTTGCAATCATCCCCTATCGACGGCTATGCCTCTCCGGCGCCGCAGCTGACACCCTCAAGCGAGTTCATTCGCAGGGCAAATAGGCCTCGAAAGCTGCTCATGTCTCAAACAGCAACACAGACTGCACCAAGCCCGTATGCGAAGCTCGAGGGCGAAGCTACAGATGATCAGTACGAGCAAGACGATCACGTTCACTTTGAGCCTCTGGGTAAGTGAACCTACGCGTATCTGTGCTGATACTGTTCGCAAAGCTGAAGACGAAGAGATATAGAAGAGGAAAGACACCAGACGAGCGGAGAAGAGATGAAGTCAAGCTGTAAGCAAAGGACACAGTGTGTCCAGACTCTCCCTACTTCTGACGCAGATGCCACCTCGGCAAGCAATGTCAGTAAGCACGGCTGCCAAAAACGACCTGTCCCGTGTGATTGGACGGACGAAGACGGCAGCGCGAACTTGCACGACTCGAGACATAGCACAGCTCTGACTAGTCCTCTGACAAGCTCTGACGGGTCGCCTTTCCTCAGCTTGCTAGCTCGAGATCACGGCCCTTTAGGCAATTTGTCCAGCTCGACATCGTTCGCGAACACATTGGTTACGCTCGAGAGGCTGGTGCCCAGACTGCGTCACAGGTACGAGCTGGAGCTAGACCTGATCAAGGGTCAGGTGGCTGAGCGAGACATGGCCATCGAACGTCTTCGAGCCCGATTGAGAAAATCGCGAGATGACGCGCTGCACTGAAGATCTATCGGCCAAATCTTGCCTAGGAACAATCACAATTGCGATTCGCAGCGTGGAAACTTCTGCTGCAGAGCGCGCCAAAGCGCCAAATAGGGTCCACTTGAGCGAATTGACAATTGACACCGACAAACGACCGGTGGGCCGCATGTCCGATCTCGCTTGGCCCGAAAACATGTCAGATCGTCCCCTAGACTAGTTTAACCCCGTGACAGGAATTCGTGATTGTCTGAGTCTTGGCTACGGTCTCATGACTGGGGTCTCACAAGACTGGGCATAGAGAGACACTCGCGCACTTCCGCGATGGGATGAATAGCATTTCTCAGAAGGCAGGGCAGGCAGCAATGACAGAAGCGTCAGGTTCTGTCATAAATAAACCAGGCACGCTGGTCGTTGTCAAAAGCCGAGCTTGCATAATGTCGAGCCAAAGGGAGGCGCGATACCACCTTATCTCTGTGCATATCTGGCAGCGTCAGAGTGTCTTTTGCCCTTTTCGCATTACGGTCTGAGCGTCATTGAGGCGCATGAGATTCTGGAGCTTGAGATTCAAGATGCACGGGCGCGGGATCGCTGGCTGCCTCGATTGGCGTTGGGCCACATCGACCGGCTAAAAAGGAGAAAAGAGGAAAAAATCAACTTTGGCGCGAAGCTTGAAGGGGGCGAAAAATTGTAATTTGCTGATTTGTACTGATTGTAAATGACCACCGAACGGCAGGGCGAGATGGGGGGATTGCACTTGCGATTATCACGACGACGACTGAGCGGATGTGTGGCCAATCCAGCCCTTGCTCCTCCTCCTTTATTCTCCCGTCCACCGGCTCACTCCCTTTCCATCTCTGCCACCAGACTCACACTCTGTCAGGTCACGCACTGCCCAAAGGCAACCGTTTCTGCTATTGGTCCCGTCTTGGTCTTGCATCTATGAACGCTTAACTACACCTCTCTGCCCCTCATACTCAGATTTGCGTCCACTCGCAAATCTCGCACAGCATCTGTCCATGTTGTCCACACCAAAGCCGTATCCAACGGTGGCCAACAATGTTCCTGCACCTGATGATGCGCAGATCGAGTCCCGTATGCCGACCGTCTGCGTGGACTATCTCAGCCATCAATGGACCGACGAAGACGTATGGAGCAGCTGGAAGGCTATGACCAAGCAGAAGAACCAGATTGCCAATGGCGTACGTTTAGAGAACGCAAGTTGGCGAACATGGGCAAAGCAGCGAGGCAAACTCAAAACCATTAGCCCAGAGACACTCAACTGGCTCAAAGACAGCGATGTCACCTGGCTTTATGGCCCATTGCACGAGCATGTCGAGTCCGTCCCTCCCCCAAAGCAGGCAACCACTGCCGATCGCCTCGATCTCGATGATGGCCACAGTATTCGCTCCATTCTCAAGCATCGCACCATTTCTGACATGCTCAACACCTCCGGAACAGCCGCTTCGCCCGTTGTAGAAAAGACTGATCCGATGGATGATCATCTAGAAGCGCAAGATCGCATCAACGAAGAGAACAGGCGAAAGGCGCTCTTTGCTGTCAAGTCAGATTCCAACCTGGTCGGACGGTCTCCCAAGCGTGTTGGAAGCTCTCCCAACGCAATGCCACTGATCTCGGCTCAGAAGCGCAACAACCCCTCCCTTGGTCGAAGCGACAGCGTCACTTCTGACGAAAAAAGACATATCAGCTTCAACCACCGCGTCGAGCAATGCATATCCGTCGACCATCAATTCTCTCAGTACGACGATTATGACGACGAGGAGCTCGAAGAAGATGACCAAGAAGCCAGCAGTGAGGACGACGAAGTCCTCACCATGAAATCCAGCCCGCGAACCTCTCCCGCCTCTTCTCATGCCTCTGCTGTAAAGGCTTTCGCCGAGCACCATGCCATCATTGCCAAACTTGCACCAACACGGCTCAAAACCTCTGATGTCTACCCAGCTCCCTCTCCTGCCGTCGTTGACCCAACTGGCTTCATGGCAACTCGTGCCAACAATAACAGTACTGTTTCCACCTACGCCGCCGCCTACGGCTACGCCCGTGCCGGCTTTCCACCAAGCCACGGTGACCCCACTGCCAGAGGTGTTCAATGGGATCTCGATGACGACTTCCACGCCGACTTTGACTACTTCAACGGTCCCGATCTTGGAGACAATGCCGCAGACCACGGCACAGACAGCGAGGCAATCTACGTCACTGATGACGCCCACAACAGTCCCGAAGTCAGTCGCCCTTACGCTAGCTACTTTGACCATAGCGAGTCTGAGCGGACATCGTCTTCCTCCAGCTCACCTCAGGACTACCCGGGCGCTGCAGCCAAAACACAGGATTCCGCCCAGACAAACGCAGCGCCTCGCAGCATTTTGAAGCATCGAGTCCACCAGACGCATGCAGATGACTACGACGCTCGAAGCCTTGAAGCCGAGGGTGACTACGACATCAACTCCGAACAACAGTCTGCTGAGCATTCAGACAACGTGCGAGTCGATGACTCCCGCGAACGTGGCAGACCTTCGCAACGAGTCGGCAGCTCGGCTAGTTACGAAAGGATTCAGGACGCCGCGCGTCAAGGACGCATTCGTACCAGTAGCGGCACGCCACAAGGACACTCGCCAAGCAATTCGATTAACGGAAGCCTCGACCGTTATGGCACTTCCGTCAGCCCAGCCTCGACATCTCCAAATGTGCCGAGAGGTCCGCTTCGAGGCGGCAAGGAAGTCACGCGCGATATCGCTGCTACAGATTCCTCAGCAGCCGGCACAAACACGCGTCCTGCCACTTCTCGAACCCTGAATGAATACGACTCCGATGGTCAGGGATCCTACGGACTTGCAAGTCCCAATTTTCCCGCCAGTCCAAATCTAGATTCCAAAGACGAAGATGGGGCATCCTCACAAGATCGCGACGGCGATCGATTCATGTACGGAGAGGAGAAGAGCTACTGGTCTGACGACAAGGGCGGCCGCGGAGCACGCGGTGCACATAGAGCACCAGGAACACCCTCCTCACGTACACACGCTGCTAGTACCAAGACGACAACTGCCAATGCCGAGGGCGGTGATCTGAGTCTGGACATTGCAAACATTCCGAGCAACACACCACGCGCCACACGGACCTTGGATAGCACAAGTCCGGATGGGCCTGTAGAAGTTGGGCCAACGCCGCTCAACACACCCACATTCATCCTCGCAAGGTCAAGTGGAAAGCGTCGCTCGGGTTCCACCAGCACAGCTGATGTCGCTGGCGGCGGTCCCAACAGCCCCACGCTACCTCGAAGAACAAGTGCGACTGGAGCACTGGTCGCGCCGCATAACTCGGAACCGCGTGTGCCACTAGCGCACGACTACGTCGAAGAGGACGAAGGCGGCCTCATTGGCCGTGCAGTCGAGATTGTCAATACGGCTCGAGACTTGATAGGCGCCCTCCTGGGCACTGGCGACCGCGGTCGCTCATGGCGCGAAGGTTAAAAAGGCTTTTTCTCATTAATGGCCTCGCCAGCACTTGCTGCTGTTTGTCTATCCCTGCATTCAATCTGCACATTTTCATGAAATCGTCATGCATTACTCTGATAACGGGACAGTATGAAGGATCTATGCCTGCGCTGCAGTGTCAATGACCTCAAGCACAAGGGCTTTGAAGACTCTGAGCCAGTACTGGAGAATGTTGTCGCGGGCTGATGTCTGTGGGCCGTGGGTGGAAGGTGTGTCGTAGAGCCAGCTTGCGTACGAGATCTGGAGAACGGTCTGCATCTTGTACGTGTAGACGTGCAATATGGGCTGACGAATACCATTTCGGCCCACGATGCGGAAGTGGGCGGCTGCAAGGGCGGAGTTGGTGCTGGGGATTGGGTAGTGGCCGGCGGCGAGCGGTTCCACTTTACCAACGGAAGAGAGCCAGGGCATAGAGGGGTAGTGTGCCTCATTGCGCAGGAAGAGGTACTCGGTCTCCATCGTGCCAAACATCAGCGCCTGGTCGTGCCGAAGCCAGTTGACGTTGTCGCGCCCTTCGCGGTACTGCTGCCCAAGATCAGTCGAGATACGCATCAGTGTCTCGACGTCTGCACGGGTAATCACCGGCATGGCGTCCTGCTGGGAGGTCGTCGTCCTGACGGATGCCTGTGATTCGTCCGACCACCGCGCCGCGCCAACAGCGATTTTGGTAGACACTCCGCCCATGCACAGCCCCAAGTAGCGGCGATACTGCGCAAGCAGCGTGCTGCGCTTACTGATGGCGTTGGAGTAACTCCCCAAGATACGATTTGGGTCGTCAAAACCGTCCCACTTGCGTGCAGACGTGTGGTGGTGTGTTGCGAGCCCACGGTGTTTTCGCGTCCAGGTGGTGGCCATGTGCATGCACGCTTCCAAAAACGGCGCAAATGTCTGGTTGGTAGCTTTCAGCACAGAGAGTAGGCGTGACGTCTGGTCCGCGGTTAACTGCTCCATGAGCATAGCAGTGTGTCCGATTTCTCCTGAAAATGGTTTGCCCGTTTGGGGGAGTAGGCCGAGCGGGAGCATGTCGCCTTTCTCAGCGACGCTACGGCATAGTGCCACCATGGGTTTGTTGAGAACCTTGCGGCGTAACGCTGAGCGGTGCGGCTCATTCCCGCGCAGGGCGGAAGCGACGAGCTTGCTGCCGATCTTGTCGAGAAGATTGGGTGCACTTGCTTTGCCGTTCATTCTGTCAGCGTTGACCTGTTTCACCGCCTTTAGTTCTTTCCCCGATACGGACCATGATGCGGGTGGGTCGGCAACGGCGTCCTGCAGCGCCACCTCTAGTCGTGTCACTTCGCTACCCCACTCTATCTGCATCGGAGCGGAGTCATGCAAAACTCTAGCCAGAGAACGAAGTAGCTCGTCCAGCAGCATGAACGTGCCCACGCCTTCTGAAACCGAATGGCACTGCTCTAGCAGCACCCGCGCTGGCACATTGCGGTGTGTATCTGCGGGCCAGAAGTGGACAGTGAGACAGGTTCGCCCTGCAACGCCTTCCTGCGTAGCAGCCGTGACATGTTGCTGAAACTCCCGTTGCTCCAGCTCGTCATCTGCGTGCAGATCGCGCGGCTCTATATGTACGACCAGCGACGCGTCGAGCCACTTTTGCACTTCGGCTTCAGTGCTCACAGCGTCGTAGACTAGGGCGACCTGTAAATCAACATGCCTGGCAGCAAAAGATGGGATGCACAACGGCTCGATGCCGAGCTCGCTTCGTTTCGCCAGACGCAGCGCCATTGTCGGATGAGTAAAACGCAGTCGCCTCATAGCTTCTCGCAGCTGCGCCACCGAGAGATCAACGACCTGCCTGTGAGAGCCTGTTTCACGGAGCAAGAGGCACGAGAGAAACATGTCGCCGTGTTGATGGAAACGGTTCTGCCAGTGAAGGATGAAGTTGGCCATAGCATCGACGTTGCGCCACCAGCACTGTTTCTCTTCCCCCTCTGAAGCTCGGTCGAGATACTGCCAGGAGTATTCGGACGCTGAAAGCGGAGGAGTAGGACGTTCGCCGTCCTGAGCTAGGCCTAAGGCATCCTTGAAGCTCAATTGAGCTGGAATGGCAGGCAAAGATGTTTCGAGCGTGGCACGCGTCTGCGTGCCGCTTTTGCTGCTGATGTGCTCACCCTCAACCATGATCTATCGCAGCCGAGTAGTGGTTGAAGAGACGGCAAGAGCGACGCAAGCAAGTGTGCTTGTTGCGAGGCATAGCGCTTGATGGCGGTCCAAGCGCATGGGGCAAGCAAGAGAGGGGGGCAAAGCGCCCTGTGTACCTTTGCCGGCCCGAACGCATCCGATTCCGTTATGCACGCTGTACGCCGCATCGAGGTCGACTCAGGATAGTCGAAGCCGTTCCGCAGTGCCCACACGGTCCCACAGTTATGCAGCCAGACGATGAACTATCATGGAAGCCGTCAAAATCAAATCGAGGCTTTTGCAGTTTTTGGCATAAATACTCCATTTCTTGACAGGTGCTTAGTGAGTGAGGACATCAGGTGCGGCCATCTCGATCTTGTGCAGCAATTTGGATCTGTTGTTGGTGTCGGAGAAGAGCGCTTTGATGAGACCGGTAAGCTCCTTGCGACTGTAGTCGACGAGCGCCCGAGCTTCGAAGGCGAGAAACTCAATGTCTACCAAAGAACCGGTCAGGATCTCGATAAGGTACGAAGTCTTGAACCAGCTGGGTACGAACAAAGGCGCCGAACTCTGCTGCGTGGTCTCGTCGGTGAATAGAGATTCCAGCCCACCCAGCCTCTTGATCAAACCGCCAATCTTCTCTGACTCGGATTCGCCGATGTCCTCCAAATCGAGGACGTCGTGCAGGACCTTTTGGAAGACGAGGTGAACAAGTCGACCTAGGGCTGGATTGAAGTGCGACGGCGCCAAGATCGGTCTCCACGCTTTTCCAAGTTGTTCGAGCGTTTGCACCACCTGCTCGACACATCGCTCGCATCGCGCAAATCGGTCATCGTCAAAAGTGCGGGCAAAGCCGTCTGCCTCGCTCAAAGTGTCGTGCAGCACTTTGGACTGTGCGGTAATTTGCGCCTCAAACCACCTTTGTCCTAGCGATCGTGTGAGTACTGCTTGCTGCTGAAGCTTGACCAGTCCAATGTTCTGCCACTTGGCAGCCGCGTCCGCGTCTTGTCTTGCCCACGCTGCCGATACTTTCTCAGTCCGGCTGGCGACAAGCTCGATCAGCTCGCGAGCTAGATATTCGCAATCGTTGAAAAACTGCATGGCCAGGGAAGGCACATCGCGCAAGACTTCCCCATGAGCTACGGGCATCAGTGAGCGATGTAGCTCGAAAATGTCACCCACTGTCGCTAGGATAAGGTCAGGCCTGCTTGCCCTGGCTTCTGCAGTATCCAGCGAGAGTAAGCGGATGGCCTCATCCATGGTCTGTTGGGCCAATTGCATCAAGTCGATAGATCTTTGACTGATTGTGCAAGTTTCCTTTTGCGTTGATGCAAGAGCAGCGTTGCTCGTCGGAAAAGGCCGGCCAGCTTCGACGGTCGGGCGAAGCTCTTCAGGCAGCTGCCGCATACTGTCATCCTGATCTGTGTGATTGTTCAGCAGGGAATTCATTTGTGCGCGCTGCGGTACGGGAGCTGTGGTTTGACTGGCACCCCAAATTTCTCCATCTTTGTACTGCGAAACCAGCGGCGTTGCCAAATCCGGCTCGGCATGATAGTTTGCGACTGCGTCTTGTGCTATCTCATCTTCATCTTCTATACCCCACGCATCATCTGCGTCGTCAAAGGATTGCGCAGCAGAGGTGAAGCTAGAAGCTGGAGATGGAGACAACGGTTTACGTGCGGCCAAGGGACTGGATTCTTGTTCAAAGTTACCTGTAGGTAGAGCCGAAGCATCGTTGTCGATCTCATCGTCTAGGCCCCAGGCACCATCTTCATCTTCCTGAATTTTGGGAGATTTGATCGAGCCTGTCTTGCGGCTTGATGTCGCCGTATGTGATAGATTGGATGGGGGAGCGAATGACGTAGTCGGCTCTTCTTCCAAGCCCCATGCTTCATCGCCATCATCTTCGTGCTGCATGGCCAGAGCAGCTCGCTGCAGGGATGAATTGCTGCTCGTTGAGTGCATAGAAACAGATTGTGGTGCAGTAACGTCTAGAGGCAAGTCGTCGTCATCATCGTCCAATCCCCAATCGGAGCCATCGCCGCCGGCGTCTTGTGCGTTGAAAGGACCACTGCCCAGCTGGTCTTGGGGCCGTAGTACACGTGCGCCTAGCTTGGCCTTCTGTCGGCGCGACGTTACTCCAGACGAGTTGGAAGAGCTTCGAGTAAGGGGTGATGCAGGACGGATGAGACCTTCCCGCATCGGTGGCACGGGATGGGCTTCCGGAGGAGCGGGCTCTTCGAGATCTTGTGGAGGCGGGGCCGCAACAATTTCATGGGGTGATGGTACGACCACAGCCTTCCACCCATCCTCCGCACCTTTGGCAATGATCAGCTTTCTAGCTCTATCAAGAGCATTGGAATTGCTCGAGGATAATGCAGTTGGGCCAGAGATAGGCTCGTTAGCCCATCTTCCAGGCTCGACAGTTTTGGGAGTATCTGGTGGTTTTTTGGAAGCGTCTGAAAGGGAGTTGTGTGTAGTTTTGATGTGCTGAAGGCGGTGTTGCAGCTCTATGATGGCTGAGAGACTTTGCAGGGCGTTTTGTTCGGCGATCGCGGTCAGTGCTGCCTCGACCTGTGGCAATTGAATTCCGATCCCGGCTAGGTCGTGTTTTTGCAGCTTCGTCTCTAGCTGCTCTATCTGCTTGAGCACGGACACAAGGTCGGACAGGACAGTGACGAGGAGCGATGACATCTGACTCTGTGCCAAGGCGTCATGGTATTGTGTAGCGATCGGGACAATTTCGGAGGAAACGGCAACTAGACGAGAGCTTGTCTGGTTGATGGACTGCCACAGATCGTTGAGATCATGTTTGACTTTGCGACTGGACACGGCTCGCTGTTTGAGCTGTTCGCTGTGTGCTAGTATGGTGCTCTGAATCTGAGCTTCGAGGTTGTCGATTTGAGCGTCGATGAGCGATACTTTGGCAGAGATGGGCAGTTCGGGCACTGTCCTGGCAGAGGAACCGTCTGGGGTCGGCGTCGAGGCTCCAAATGAGATGCTGGACTCGGCAGAAATGGACCGAAGGAAGTCTGCAGCGGAAGAGGGGCCAGCTTCGCCATTGCTGGAAATGACGGGGATGGGAGGCATTGTCAAGGTTTGAGAGAATAACTGTTTCGTCTCACTTCATCTCCCACTGCGCCTCTTTGCTAAGGATTGGAATGCTGATAGCAGCACGCAATGATAGCCGCGTGACGCCGCTCAAGAGGCCAAGTTGGGGAGGATGTAGTCAAAGATGCTGGCTTGAGCGCATCCTGACGCGTGGGTTGGCGGCAGAAGAATCAGATCAACTGACACTGATTCAACTCGATGAAATTGATTAAGGTCTGTCAGATTGCAAAAGCTAAACTTTCCGGTCCATCTTCGGTCTGCGGTCTGATGATTGGTACGCACAATCAGATCATGTCGCCAAGTGTATCTTAGCACATGCTCCAAAATCATCTCAGCCGTGTCTCCGGCACACTTTGACACCATCTTGCCGGTGCCGGTACTGACTCTGCCGACATGAATGGCTTTGACAGTTCAAGTGGCGAAAGCAAGGAGTGAGCAGGGACTGCCTCCAATCTTCCCAAGGTATATACCTCTCCGGACTGCCGAAGTTCGGCTTTTTCGCCGACTCGCGATCTCTGCTGCTACTAGGCCTAGCCTTCAAAGATGGGAAGTGGGAGAAGTTGTATGCTCGAAGACAAACCATTGGAGAAAGAAAGTATAGAATTTTACTCGACTGAACAAAAGTCTGTCTGATCAGAGGTGAAAGTGTCAATAATTAACCATCGCGACGACCCGCAAGAAGCAAATCCTTCAGTCTCAAGATCCGCCTTGTGTTCTGAGAATGTGGCGCATTGGCCGCTAGACTCGCACCGCCGGCAGCTTGTTCTTGCCAAGACTTATAAGTATGTAGCGGGAGGGTATGGCTTTCTCCGCACTCTGGCAGCGCCTCGTTCTGCATCCTCCGAGATGCAAACGGATAACAATGTGTATGCTGGTACGCTCGCGACATGGTCTGCGCCAACCAGCCAGTCCGAGCAGAGCTCGAGTGGGACCTCCCACGATGGTTCTGACGCCAGCACAACTGAAACCGCACCAGAACCATGTCAAATGGGTGTCAGCTGTCAAGACCTGTCTTGGCTTGACAAAATGACGCAGCCTTTCATGCCGCTGGAGGTGGAACGTATATCCATGATCGATGCAGCTTGTTGTGGTCAAAATGATCCGGTTGTGTCCAGCCTTCAAAGAGTGGAAGCACTTGTTACATGTCTCTGCGAAGGCAGCAAGTGCTCGCTGGAGGAGCTAAAACTGTACAGTCAAGTGATAGCAGGCGACTTGGAAAGGCATACCCAATCAATGGACCTGCTCAAGTCCATCAACAAAACCAGCTCCCAAATTCTTGACGTCCAGGTGCGAACGGCGGATCACAGCGCAATTGCTGCCGAACAACGTCGACAGATTTACGATCGATTCCAAGTCATGGAAACTGCGCAGCGAGCAAGCACTCAGGTGGTATCGGACGCTCTGTCTGTCAGCAATGCAAGAATTGCCCAGCTAGAGATCCAGATTGCCAAAGTGTCGATTGATGTTGAGCAGACTCGCGAAACCATCTTGATGACCCTCGAATCGTTCCGCGGTGCAATAGAAGATATGAAACATCCTCGATCTCGGGCTCGGCCACCGGCGCAGTCCAGTCGAAAGCGTAAAGGACCCTCGCCTCTACTGGAGCATGCCCTGCCACCCATCGTGGTGCCAAGTCAGGAAGAACTCGTCCAGCCTCGCGTTGCGCTCAATACCCCTACTCTAGAGCAATCTCATCTTGCTGGATCCTGCTAGTACCTCAGCCTTCACAATTCTATTTTGAACTCATATTTGCTCAAGCTCGCAAGACATCAGCGCCACCAGAAGAATTGGTGATTTCTGTCGGTTCGGCGCTTTCTTCGATTTCTGAAAATGTGTTGAGAAATGCTCCGAGCAATGCCCAGATGCCGCTCGTCCCTCTTCATCTAGAAAGGCTCCGATGTGCAGCTATGTCTCCTTTTGCCGCCCGTGGTCCTTCCTCGCGTCGCCACTTCACCTCCTCGACCTTTATACCACTTGATCTCAGTCCGTCCGAGGCCAACCAGCTTGTCGTAGAAGATCTGAGCTGTTCAGAAACGCTTATACCACACGCTCCGCTGCAAGGATGTCGACTCACAGTATGTCTGGAATGTCGGGCATGTCAGGCATGTCGGGAATGGACGATTCGTCTAGCGCCTGCACGATGAACATGCTTGGAAACTGGCAGACAATTGGTACATGTGTTCTCACCTCGTCCTGGCACATCAAGACTCAAGCGCAATTTGCTGGCACTTGTATTGGAGTCTTCTTAATCGTCTTCGCCATCGAGACCGTCCGCAGATGGAGCCGCGAATTCGATCGTTGGATCCTCGAGCATGCTGCACTGGAGCGCAAAGAAACGCGAAAGCGCAACCAGCAGCTCAAAGCCGAGATGGCAGCCAAGCTGGTCGGTGCTCAACCTGGCCTTGACATGGCTGACTCTCATTCCAAAATCGCTCACCTTGAGCATATCTTCTTCGGTACGCCACTTGGTTCAGAACACTGCAGACAAGCTGCACTGTCATCGATGCGATTCCGTCCCAAATTATGGCAGCAACTGCTGCGCTCGCTGCTATACGGTGTGCAGTTCACCGGTGCCGTAAGTCTCTTTGCACGTATTCAGCTCTACTCCCATACTCATGTTTTTCAACTTGCTTCATCAGTACCTCGTGATGCTAATCGCGATGACATTCAACGGCTTCATCATCCTGGCTATTGTTCTTGGCGGCATCTTCGGTCACTTTTTCTCGACGTGGGACACTATGGGGTCGTCGCACGTGATCGATTTTGACGATCTTGACCACAGCTACACCAGCGAGCAACAACTTGGGTGCTCCAGCGCTGCCAGTGGCTCACGTGCAGCCGTATGTTGCGAGAAGAACGACAAGGCCGACGATGGCAGCATCTCCAGTGGCAGTGATGAGATCGTCACTGCAAAGCGCCACGTTGTGACCCTCCCAGAGCACGGCTATGGCTCAGGTCCATGTTGCGTCTAGATCTTCATCGCGACATTGTAGTCTCATCAAAGATGCACTTTCCAAAACAGAGAGCTGAGTCTGCGAGTACATGAGGCTGGTCCGCATCGTGGGGCCGACTGCACGCTGCACGCGACATGGTGAACCGGTGAAGGCGCAGGTGACTTGCGAAATGCACGAAATGTCGAAACGCGATCAAACGCGAAATGTTGAGCAACAGCGTGTTAGAGTCCGAACCCATAATTTTGTGGTATATGTGGTATGCGTGGTACGTGGTTCGTGGTGCATGGTGCACGCTCGGTCGTAGGAACCAACACTGCCTTGGGTCGAGTCCCTTCTTTGCTCAGTATCTGCCTGTCAAAGCGCTTCCACCGGCACGCAGGAATGCTCGTCTAAAGGGCTGCACTTATCACAAGATGTCTTCAGAAGAGACGAGCAGTGTCAACCCCACCGAAGCCTCAAATGATAAAACGGACCATGCCCACGTTGACCATTCAGCTGCGGCTGACGACACTCCCGTCAATGACGTGGTAGAAAGGGCGGGAAAGCTTGAGCTCCTAGACGAGGAGCCAATGACGGCAGCCACCGCCGGAATTGCACCACGACAGCCAGAACATACCTCACAGGAGGAGGTTGAGTTTACCTCGCCGCGGCCTGGAGAGACAGGTCAGACCACCGAAGCGTCACAGAACGTACCATCAGAGACAGTCCACGGCTCGGACAAAACCGATACAAATGCTGCACTGGGTACAGAAGAAGGGTCTCTTCCGGAACGTGTCTCGGTTCAGCCAACAGCTGACAGCGAGCAGTTGATATCAACCGATACGGATTCCAAGCCAGAGGCGGAGCGTCCGAAAGCAGACAAGCTGCCGGCATCAGCTGCCAGCAAAGACAAACAGCGGGAGAAAACTGAACTGTCAATCACAAACGCTCAAGCTGATCAATCACTAGGGGTCCACATCACAGGCAAACGACAAGCACTGGCCGACTCTAGCACCGTGGCTGCGGTGGCACATGCATTTGGCAGAGAGTCCCCTGCTCTGGCGAACGAGGAGCATGTCAATGATCGGGATTCAAACAAGACGCTACAGACGATTTCAGCGCCATTACTGAGATCTGAAGAAAGCAAGGTGACAAGTTCTTCAGATGTGCCTGGCGCGGAATCAGCCGCACCCTCCTCCCGCGGAATCAAGATCGGCAAAGGCCCACCACCCGTCACACAAGCGAGTGAGGAGCTTCCCTTTGACTTCAATCGTTTCTTGGAGCAGATGAAGCACCGTAGCGCGCAACCAGTCGGCGAATACGTTCGCAGTTTCATCAAGGGTTTCGCAAAGAAGCCGTATCGGACGCAAGACCAGATCAAGCTGATCTTTGACTTTCTCGATTTCATCTCTGCTCGTATGAGAGAGTGCGAGATCTGGGAGCATCTAGGTGAAACTGATTTTGAGAATGCCAAAGAGGCAATGGAGAAGCTGGTCATGAACCGACTGTATCCATATACTTTTACTCCTGCCGTGCAGAAGGAAGGCCGATGGGCGGTGCAAAGTGATGACCTGGAACGTGATCGAATCCTCAAACAGCGCATCGGTCTTTTTGTCTGGCTTCGAGAAGAGCATCTCGACATTCCCGTCGGCGACCATTCGAGAGGCTTCATTGAATTCTCGATTCAGGAACTGAACAAGATCAACCACTACAAGGCGCCAAGAGACAAGCTGATCTGTATCCTCAATTGTTGCAAAGTCATCTTTGGCATGATCCGACACCTTTCCTCGCAAGAGAATGCAGACACGTTCATTCCTGTATTGATCTATGTGGTGCTCAAGGCCAACCCAGATCATCTCATCTCGAACGTCGAGTACATCAGCCGCTTTCGCAACCCAGACCGACTGTCTAGCGAGTCCGGCTACTACCTTTCAAGCCTGATGGGTGCAATTTCATTCATCGAAACCATGGACTGCACGTCACTCAGCAACATCACTCAGGAAGAGTTCGAGGCCAAAGTAGAAGAGGCCATGTCCGCATTACCACTACCAGAGCCCGAGCCACAGCCGAGTCGATCAACGCTATTCACTTCCATCTCGACGCCTCCAAGAAGCCTGACACCTTCGCAAGGACCGCCTGATCGTCAGCGAACAGTGAGCTCCACCAGCGTGACGTCCCCTGCGGGACCTGGAGACGAGTCGGCCAAAGCACTTCCCTTCACCCCTATCGCCGCTTCTCTGGCTGACGATACGCGTGCCTTCTTCCAGCGCACGGGAGAGGCGGCACGAACCGGACTAAGTCGGCCAATGGGAGCGCTCGGAAGACTCTTCAACGAAGGAATCGAGGGCATCAGAACTCCGAGCAATGTGGACAGTGGCGCTTCGACTGAACGCAACAACTCCCCCGTGCCCCCAGCTGCACAGGGGTCCACGGGCTTAACTGCTTCGACATCGAGATCCAGAATCTTTGGCGGTCTGTTCGGAACTGTTGAACCGACAGAAGCAGGTGGATCTGTCCGCTCGACTTCGAGCAGCGGAAGACGAAGCCAGCAAGCTTATCGAGGCCCCGTTGGAATCGATGACGAACCGCCCACACCGTCTACGGATGGCTTGACGCAAGAAGGGTTCGTTCCCTATACCGAAAAGCCTGGTGCCCTGCAGAATGCACCAGCGAGACTGTTGCGACCAAGTGTTCCACAGCGTGGCTACTCGATCGATGATGCAGTCTTTGATGACGAGCTGACAGGTAGACGAAACCTGATCGCCACTCGTTCTGCTTCCGGTCGGGACAAGGATGAGGACCGGGACGATTACGACGATGACGATTTCGACCACCGAGACAAGGCGGAAGAGACGCCAAACGCTGCAGCTCTAGAGCGGGCTAAGCGTCGTCAACAAATGCAGCAGGACTTTGGGACGGACGGATTGTACCCTGGGACGCCCTCTCGCAGTCGGGGTACAGATGCGATGCTGCAACCGGATGGTCAAGAAGCACGAGCATACGAGAACGCTCAGACCAAAGAAGCCATTCAACAGTCGCTCATAGAGCAGGAAGAGCTGGGTGCCGTACAAGCACGAGCAGAGGCGCAAAACTCGGCTGGAGTCGAAACGCTCAAGTCTATCTTCCCAACGATGGACCAGGGTGTGATTCAGATGGTGCTACATGGCTGCGAAGGCAATGTCGAGCTTGCCATTGACCGACTGCTCGAGATGCAGTGACCATACTCACGAGCACGCTCATCAATATTGCTCACAAATGACATCACTCTGTTTCTAGTTATAGTGAGCAATGCACGATGGCCTGGACCCCTTTTGGAGTCAGGCTGTGTCTGTTGCGTGCAAAGGGGCTCATAGGGACATGAGTTTTCAAATCTCACTGTAGATGGCAATGACCGGTGCACAGTTCATCTGCAATTGTCTTTAAAGACGAGGCGACATGCACAGTGAAAAGAACGCTCCTTTTAGCGATGAAATCTAGGGTCCACCAGCAGCGAGGCAGTGACGTTTGTCTATCATAGTCAAGCTTTGGCTTTTGTGTCGTGACTCGTGAGAGAAAACTTCGATCTCACTCTGATGTGAAGTGTGAACAGCACGCTCGCAGACTGCTGCAAGTATTCATGCGGCAGCCTAAGGTGCAAAGGTCAGAGAACAGGAAACCTACACAAGCAGACACAATATGTGGAATCATATGGGATCCGGTCTTGCGGCTCGCATGAAGTGCAGAATTCGCGCATCTGCGAACAAAGGGGGCGGCTTCGCTTGGTCACGCGCGCGCGCATCGGGTGCGTTGTCCATCAGTTTCCTCCAGCGCTGTAGAATCACGAATTCCGGAAAGTGAAAAGTGCCGTGTTGGCCAACGTGCCTTTGTCTGAAAGTGCGCGTGGTGTCACGCCAAGTCGGGAGCTGAAGCGCTGGAGCTGGAAACGAACTTCAGCTTCTGTGAATTAGACTTTGAACCAGTGCCTCATGGCCAGGGATAATCAATGCATCAATCGGCACGTCCGTAGGCCACAGAGTTGCTTGACAGTCAATTCGGCTCGCCACTTGGGCGTTGCCACCTACCTCGCTTGTGCAGTGCTAGAGCAACACTTTCTTAGAAATTTTGCCGAGGCCAGGTTCTCACGCTGGTCTTTGATCCTACTCGTTGCTTATTCACGTCCCTCTTACTCCCCCGTCGTCCCGCGACCCTCTGTACCTTCACCGCCTCAGAACCTGGGCATCGCTCGTTTTCCCTCGACGCCTAGCTCACATGCAAGCACTGGCTGATCTGTGATTTCCACCGCCTCGTCGGGGCTAAATTTCCCAAGATGGCGTCTACGAACGTCAGGACGGCGCCAATGACAAAGCAGCCGTCTATGTTCAACAGCTCAGAGTGGCAAGGTGATCGCATGCTGCACATATATCTCTGGGACTACTTTCGCAAGCGTGGCTATAAGCAGGCAGCTCAAGCATTAGTGGCCGAAGCAGGTCTCCACCACAATCAAGAAGTGCCCATTGACGCGCCACAGGGCCTTATATTCGAATGGTGGACGGTCTTCTGGGACATCTTTACAGCCAGATCCAACGACGTGAACAAGCGCTCGCCGTTTCACTCAGACTCTCAAGCTTACGTACAGAGTCAGGCGCTCACCCACGGTCGAGAGTTGGAGCAACAACAGCTGCAGCAACACCTTCTCCTTACCCAAGGAGCAAATCAAACACCTGTTTCTTGGTCTGCAGGGCCTCTGATCCCCCACGCACGACCACCAGCCAGCTCGTTGCATTCCCTTCCGACCTCACAAGACCTTGTCAGTTCTCAAGACATGTCCCTCTCTCGTTCGAATGGTCACCGACACAGCTCACCGGAAGAAACAGTGCCTTTGTATTCGTTTCGTGGACCTCTTCAGACGCAGCGGCATCTTCCCAATTCATACCCCACCGCTCGCACCATGCACGACTTCGAGCAAGCGGCGATGACCAATCAGGCGAGCCCTTCAAGTCAGCGCGAACCCCCTTCTTCCCAGAACGCTGTCGATACAGAACTCGGCCAGATGCTGAATTCGCCATATCCAATCAGCTCTACGGTCGTGGACCAGTGCCTCGAGATGATGAAGCTAGGCGGGAGAAGAGTAGAAACCCTGTCCCATGACGAGAAGAACGCATTGTCCATTCGAGTGCGTCGCCTCCATACTGCCCAGAATGAAGCTCAGATGAGAATGGCTCAACTTCACGGCCTACAGTCCGCCAGGGGTCTTCTTGTCTCTGAACAAAGACATTCGCAGTCCGAGAATCAGCCCCCAACAATGCTCTCCGATCAGCTCGGACTGAAACGGAAGGAGGCTCCTACTGTGCTCGTGCAACCAGATCGTGGTCCTTCTGTCCTTACCAGATCGATCAGCGAGCAGCATGTTGGCTCAGAAGCACGTTGGCCGCCTAACAACGGTCCGTTTGCAAGTGGGCATGTCTTTCAGAGCGGCATCCGGACATCCTCTTCTTCTCCTTCCCATCACAATTTCAGTCAACCCCCCGCTCCCAGTCCAGTGCAGCAACACCAACAACAGCAACCCATGCATGCCCAGTCGCAGAGTGTTCAGCTTCGTCGTATGCAACATTCTCCGGCTCAAATACACGTCCGACCCGGGCCACATGGTATCCTGCACGGCCCACAACCGAACGGATTTTCGAATGCACAATCTTCGTTAAGCGTCGACACCAACGTCGTCGGATCGATGGGCCCACCGCCCTCGCCATCTTCAGGAGCCAATGGGCCAATGTATCTAGCAAACGAGTGGGCCCAACATTCAGGAGTTGCACATCCTCCAGCGCTGGGTCAGCAACAGTATCATCATCCCGGCCAGCACCAGCAACAGAGTCACGTCAATGGTAGTGGCGCTGGAGCAGATGATGGCTCCGGTGGCCTCAGCTTCGACTTCAATGCCTTTTTATCCGGGGCTTCGAATTTGGACAACAATGGCAGCAGCGCTCTTCTTGAACAATTGGGTAGCGTACCCGGACATCAGTAAAGTCTTAAAGACTGAATGCCAAACACCGTACTACATACTTGCACGTTGCACAAATGTGCAGTCGACTTTGTAGACACTACCACCTTCATGCTTCACATTGGCAATTGTATTTGTACTTTTAAGACGTCTTCAAACTATACAGTGCAAACACATCCGCATCGACGAGTATGCGATTCCACAGTCTTCTGCAAGTGACTTTGGCGTTGCTGTTTCATTCACTGCTGTAGTTGATGCAATTATGTGATAGTTGATGAAAGGGGATGATTGGCCCAGGACGAGCTGCGCGTGCTTTACTTGTGAAGTTTGTTGACAGTGTCCTTTGCCATCTGTTCGGGGTGTTTGTCATGCTTGTCCGAATGCACGGCGTCTTCAGAGGCAGTTGGGCTGTCATTGGGGGTGGCAGTGTAGTTCGAGTCGGCCCCCGAAGACTTGTTGGCAGCTTCGGTGTGCTCTTTCTGCAACGTTTGGGGGTCCTTCTCGTGCTTGTCTGCTTTGACAGACGCGCCCGAGTGGGTTTCGTTGCGCAATACCTTTGGATCGTCCGTACGTCGAACCTAGGATGGAGGAAAGAACACGCGAAAGTCAGTTTGTTGAACACCAATGCACAAGAGATGAGGGTCAACTTACAGCAGACGTTGCAACGGTGCGAACAGCCGAAGCTGCCGGAGCCCGAACAGCAGCAGCAGCTACGGAGAAGACCGCGGTTGAAGAACGAAGAAGAGACATGTTGTGGATGCAAGATGGTGGGAGGTAAAACAGCCGTCTCGGCCTGTGTGTTGGGCTATTCCTCTAGATGCCGACCTGATGCAGTCAGTGGTAATCGCTAGGGTAGATGGATTACTAAGCAAGTGCCCCGCTCCCACGTTGCGCCAAGGTTAGGGGTGCCAAAGTGATGTCACATTCCTCCACACCGGAAAGCGCAAAAACGCAAAAACGCGGCTTATTTGTGGTAGTCTAACAGTCCTGGTTTCACGCATGAAACCCGCGAAGTCCGGAAATAGTATCTTGTTGGCACGCTGTAACCGAACGCCAAGCTGTCAAGCTCGCGTCGTTTGCCTTACTTCTGCACGAACGAGCCTAAGAGGAACGTATGGTGGTTCTCACTTTTCCGGACCACGATCGTGTACTCCAGGAGAGCTACGAAGCAGCTATAGCTGCAGGGGAGAGCACCTCGGAGCCTTTTGCTCGTTCCCCACAAGCGTGACAATTTCGGAGCGTTTCAGCGTGCAGAATGCTCCAGAGACACCGTGCTGTGCGAGGGACGAAGATGCGCTGAAAAGTCGGACTCTGCCCACCTCTTCTTTCCTTCTTTACTTTTCTATACCTAAGCAAGCTGGCTGCGATGAAGGATTTTGCGTCATCCACACTCTTTGCTGTCGTCGCACTCGTGTCGACAGTATCAGGTCATTTTACACTAGATTACCCGCAAACGCGTGGATTTGACGAGGACATAGAGGGGGACAACTTCTGTGGTGGATTCCACAATGTTTCAGCAGTACGCACGCCCTGGTACTACAAGAATGGACCCGTGGAGATTGACAGCCATCACGATACCGCCATCCTCAACATCTACATCTCCTTCGAGGTCCCCACCAGCTCGGAATCCTTTTTGCAGACTAGCAGCGGTGCCAAATTACCCACTCTGCGGAACGATCTGGCATTGACTGGTCAGGGTGAATTTTGCTTCCACGCAAACGCCAGCAGTATCAATCTCGCCGGAGTAACGATTCGCGACGGCACAAATGCTACCATCATGGTGGAATTCATCAACGACGTTCACGGCCATCTCTATCAGTGCTCCGACGTCACTTTTACGTCAGATGTCAGCGCTGGTGCCAACATTACGTGCACAGATGCACTCACCGCTACTCCAGGCAGCAGCTCTGATGATGACGAGAATGGCGCAAGTAGCACCGCGTCTGGCCCTACCAGCAGTGCGGCTTTTGCACCAAATGCGACAGGCTCGAGCGCTTCAAGCTCCCAAGGAAATGGAGCCGAAGTACTCTCGGCTTCTTCAGCGGCTTTGACTTTATCAAGTCTGGCCGCCTTTGTTATTCTCTCCACCTTTCTCTGAAACCCCCCTCTGACCACCATCTTAGAGATCGGAAAAGGGCTTGTTTAATTATAGAGCCTACATCCCATTTACACCTTGTCTGCCTCTGAGAAGGAACAAGTAAGTGTGTTGGCCGGTCAACATATGTACAGCGTCGTGACCCCGGCTACAGCGCATGCGGAGGCGCTGTAGCTGAGGAGCGCAAGATGAACAAACATCGAGAAACCAGAAACTGAAGAACGAGCTAGACCGAAAAATTGAAAAACGAGAACGTGGTTTGTAAGATCGTACAGCCGTTGAAATCAAGTTGACTCGACTTGGCTCGTGCATTAACCTGGATTAAAATGGCCCCGATTTCTTGGGATTACTACCGTTTTTTGCAGCTGTTGGTGACTAGTAGTGAAGGCCTGTCTTGGGGTATGACCAGAGAAGGCATTGCGAAATAGCTCAGCCTCGTCATTAGAAGCTCCTGTGGCGCACTGAGTTTGTCGCTGCATGAATATACTCTGGCGTACCTCTGTCGGGACGTGTGATCAGACTCGCTTTTCGTACTAGCCGACTAGCATTTTTCAGGCGTCTGCTGTGTTTTTTCTCCTCTCCGGTCAATTTTCGCTCGAACGAGCCAGGCAAGCTTTGATTCGGACTCGCGGCAAGCAGATCTCACTCAATCGGCTTGCTCGTTGACCTCATCCTACTCCACAACATCTTTGATCATAACAGCAGTGCGACCTTATCCCCGTCTGCCCTGTCTCGAGACGGCGCAGCTCTGACACGGATTAGTACTTTCTGTTTCGTCTTTTGCGCATCAACGCTGCAGCACGCACGACCGATCGGGACCACCCGCTTGCAGCTTTACGAGAAACTTCGGTAAATCCGATTCGTCGTTGCTATCACGCAACGAGATCACTCTTTCCAAGTCACAAAAGATCTCGACGGCGCATAACTGTGTACCGCGCAAGATTATCACGCCGCAAGGACGCGCAAAGAGCTACTCGATTTCTGGGTCAGCTGTCGTCTTCGATCTTAAATCGCAACGTGCCAGCTGATAGCAAGTGAGCTGCGTGTACCTTCAGCATGGAGAAAGACGGCGATCCGTCCGGTGGATGGCGCTTTGCGCAATGCTTCGGTGACAAGGGCGAAGTTGAAGAAATAACAGAAGGTAAGTGGCATTACCATTGCAAAGCTGGCGCAGGCGTATACAAGCTTCGCCATCCCCTCTTGCCCTACTATCATGTTATGAGCTGCGAGTTGGTCGTTTCGGCACAGATACTGACCTTCTTTTCATTGTCTGATCCAGCTGATATCATCTCCACGGTTGAATTCGATCACACTGGAGACTATCTTGCCACGGGTGACAAGGGAGGTCGGGTTGTCCTCTTCGAGCGCAATGACTCTGTAAGCATGGTCAAACGCACTGACGGCTTCCGGTATTGGCCACTGACGTCAATCATCTCTTTCAACAGAAAAAGGGCTGCGAGTACAAGTTTCACACTGAGTTTCAGTCACACGAACCCGAGTTTGACTACCTCAAGTCGCTTGAGATTGAAGAAAAGATCAACAAGATCAAGTGGTGTAGGAGACAAAATGCAGCGCACTTCTTGCTCAGCACAAACGACAAGACGATCAAATTGTGGAAGGTCTTTGAAAAGACATTGAAGTTGGTGGCAGAGAATAACCACAACGGACAAGCCTTTCGACAGCCACAAGAGTCCAGTCTGCATCCCTCTCTACTTCCGGTGCCAACACCAAGGCCGGGAAGCGGTACTGGTCTGCGTCTCCCACGACTCACAGCGGTAGACACCATTATTGCTGCCGTGCCGCGCAAAATTTATGCAAACGCGCACGCATATCACATCAATTCGATCTCGGTCAACTCTGACGGGGAGACGTACATAAGTGCTGACGATCTCCGTGTCAATTTGTGGAATCTCAATATCAGCGATCAGAGCTTCAATATCGTGGACATCAAGCCAGTCAACATGGAAGAGCTCACTGAAGTCATTACAGCCGCCGAATTCCACCCTATACACTGCAACCAATTTGTCTACTCCAGCTCCAAGGGCACCATCAAGCTTGCTGACATGCGCGATTCTGCACTCTGTGATGCGCATGCGAAGCAATTCGAAGAGGAAGAAGATCCGTCTGCAAAGTCATTCTTCAGCGAAATCATCAGCAGCATCTCGGACGTGAAGTTCAGCAGAGACGGTCGATACATCTTGTCGCGCGACTATCTCACACTCAAAATTTGGGACGTCAATATGGAAAACAAGCCGGTCAAGACGATCCCGATCCATGATCATCTGCGATCCAAGCTGTGTGATCTGTACGAGAACGACTGCATCTTTGACAAATTTGAGGCTCTCTGGGGTCCTGATGGCAAAAAGGTTCTTACGGGGAGCTACAATAATTACTTTCACATTTTTGACAAAGACGACAGCTCGGACGTCGTCCTTCAAGCGGACAAGTCGGCGTTCAAGGCCAAGAGAATGGCTGGTGCCGGTAAGAAGGGCAACAAGGGCGGCGCAAACAACGCTCTTGGCGCACCTGGGCAGATGAATATGGACAACCCAGACTTCAACAAAAAGATCTTGCATGCCAGCTATCATCCAAGAGAAAACACAATCGCCATCGCGGCAACCAACAACCTGTTTATCTTCTCTGCCAACAACCCGGCAGGCATTCCTATGGCGTAATGTTCTTGCGCCGAGAGTACAGTTAGACATACCACCGCCCCCCTCACATCTTCGTCATGTGCTCTCTAGCCGTTGATGTGTATTCAGGAATCGATTTCTTTTCAGACTTGTGTGCCATTGCCTGAGCTGCAACAAGAAATGTGGACTAGACTTCGCCTTCTTCCGGTTCGGACTCATCGTCTCGCCGGGCGCGCTTTTGACTGTCTTCGCCTGCCACTGATGCTGTACTGCGTGCAGTGTCGAGTTTGTCTGTGTAGCTGTCTCGGTGATCTCGTCGTTCTGAGTAGGACTTGCGCTTGCGAGAACTGGCGCTGTCGTCGCCAACGTGACCAGGTTTGTGGTGAGACTGGTGCTCGAGTCTTTCGAGCTCCTTCTCCTTTTGTCGACGGACAAATTTGCTCCAAGCCCAACGTGGAATTTGCTCGTCAGAAGCAACGGCATCTTTGAACTCAGGTAAAGACTTGATGCTGCTTTCAATGGTGTCGTAGTCCGCGTCAAGGTCCAGCGGGGGCTCGATCTTCTTGAAAGCATAGCGCAGGTCTTCTATTTGATGGCGATGCCTGCGTTCGAGCCTGCGTCGCTCTTCCGTCGCCCGATAATCCTCTTCTTCCTTGAGCATTGTGACTTGTGCCGCATAGATTTGTTGTAAAGCATCCTTGGGAACAGCTGTGCCGTTGACCCAGTCACTAAACTCCTCTTGCGTAGTATTGGCGCTTAGCTTATGGCCGCGTGCATTTAGATGATCAAGGATCAGGGTGGTTTGAGCTGCGAGCTCGAGATCGATCTCGTCTACCAGATCGTAAAGCATATCGAGAGGACTCGATCCGGCCTGTCCAACTACGCGGAGGAAGCGTCCGTCGTCTTTGAGGAGGGAAAATATTTGGCCCCAAGTGGATCTGGCATGGATCTTGCCGTCTTTCCTGAGTTCCTGCAGTAAGGATTTGTACTCCTCGCGATTCTTCCTTTCTCTGCGTTTGCGCAGCATGACTTCCCTCTTCTTGCTTTCTTCGGTGTCCTTTTCAATGTCTCTCATCAAGTCCGCAAACACCATCAACATATCGGTTACATCCATACTTTTGAGATGCTCGTCTTCTGCGAACTCTTGAGACTCTTGGATAGTGCGATGAGCATCTCTCCAACGGGTGTAGACGTCGGCCTCAAACGTCTTGAGAAGGGACAGAAGTAGGTCCTTGTTGCGAGACTGTGTCTGTCTCTCTTTTTGGTGCTCGGCTTGCTGAATTTCGTGACTGATTGTCTGGAAGAGTCTCTTTGCTTCCTCCTCTGACTCAAACTCTTTCCATACAGCCGCTTTGGGCGAGAGGAATTTGCGGACAGTCGCAAAGCTGGAGTATGGTTTGATGCGAGAGTCAGACAGTATGGCCTGCTTGAATCTGGGCTTGAGTTTTTCCTGTCTGGCAAGGGACTCTTCAGCTCTTTGCTTCCTGAGGCGTTCGATGTACTTGTTAAAAGCTGCTTTGCGTTCTGCAATGCTCTTGAGTGCCTTGTATAGAGGGTCAGTGATGATGGTACGCATAGTCGTCTCCCATGTCCAGTCTACGTCGACGCGAGCGTTTGCTAGCAGCTGGATGAACGCAGCTTCAGCGCCTTCTTTGTCTCCACGAAAGTCGACGTCTGAAACAATAGAGGATTGATTGTTCGGTCGGTCTGGCAGGCGAACGCTCGAAGATGCAGCAGACGGGTGATTAAGCGGTGTCCCAGATCCGGAGGCGGCGCTTGGGCTGAAGCTCGGAGGGGTTCCAGAATACGGTGCTTGGTCTCCTGCATGAGATCCGAGCGGGGACATTGCCGCTCCCGAGTGCATAGGGCTTCCAGCATGGGACGATCCTGTGGGCCTAGGTGACTGAAGTCCCGAGAATCCGGCTGCACTCGCCGATGTGCCTGGGACATCCTCAGGAAATTGATCCAAGATCTGCTTGAGCTCTTGGGGGAGCGTCCACGTAGATTGCTTTGTGATGCTGTGAACATAGTAGGACCTGTCGCCAGACTTGTACTCTTTCCATGGTGTTGAGTCCAGCGCACTTTCTCGCGCCGATTTGAGCTCAGCTGGCTTCTCCCAGACCGATCTCTTGTCAATGTTGTGATACCAATAGACGCGACCTTGCGCGGTCTTATGCTCTGTCCAATGATGGCCAGGAGCGGCCGACATGATCTCGACTCGATCTATATGGGTTGGTGAAAGCGTGAAACAAGAGCCTTCTGGCACATTGTGATCGGGGTTCACTTCTCGGAAATCGGTCGACGGATTTTCTTCCTCTAAGGAAAGTAGGAATACACATGCACTCACTGTGCAATTCACAGTTCGGTAATCGAGGAGAAGCAACGTTTAACTATCCCCAACCCCTTTTCGCTCGAAGCAAAGGACAATGGCCGACAGCGCAGAAGCCTTCTTGGCTGGCATTGAGACCGAGGTGCGGCAGAAGGCATCACATCAACGTAACAACAGCAGCACGAACGACAGCTACAGAGAACACACTAGGCATCGCGAAGCAGATGATCGTGAACCATACAGGCAGGATCACAGAGCTGGACACGGTGGACATGCAGACAGAGGCTTTTATTCCAATGGAAGAAGGGCCCGCGAGGACGACCGGGACGAGTACGATCGCCATCCGCGGCGTGCCTATGGTGACGACCGGACCCGGCGCGAAGACGACCGACCTAGGCGCAGGGACGATTCCTACGGGGGATCGCGAGATGGACGTTACTCTGGTCCCTCGTCAAGTCGATCGAGAAACGAACATGGTGGAGGCTATCCGCCTCGTAGAGACCGTCCACGCTACGAGTACGAAGATGATCGACGTCGAAGAAATGGAGACTGGAGAAGTCAAGATGCACGGGAAGGCAGCCCATCGAACCGTAGGAGCCCTACGCCTGAGGGCACGATTCCAATCAGCGAGCGAGAACACCCAAACAGCAAATGGGACATCCCTGCTCCTGGTTTTGAGGGTACAAGTGCTTTGGCCGCCAAAGCCACCGGCCTGTTTGGCATTCCTGGCCAGACTCGGCTCGTCGGAATGCCACCCGTCAACCTTGGTGTCAATGCTCCGGGTGTACCTCCTGGTGTAGGCTTACCGCTGCCCCCCATTCATATGGGCGGTCAAGCCTATCTTAACCAATCTGCCAACTCATTTCAACAGCATGGCTTACACGACCAAGCGGCAGGCAATGCCCACAGACAAGCAAGGCGCCTGTATGTTGGCAACATTACACATGAAGCTACCGAGCCAGGGCTTGTGCAATTCTTCAACAAGCAGATGCTACAGCTCCAGCTCGGAACAGAGCCCGGAGAGCCGGCCGTATCTGCGCAACTCAACCCAGACAAAGGATATGCGTTTGTCGAGTTTCGTCACCCAGAAGAGGCGACGAATGCTATGTCTTTTGATGGTATCGTCTTCCAGAATCAATCTCTGAAACTTCGCAGGCCTAAAGACTATGCTGGTCCCGATGCGCGACCGCCTTCAGGCGTCCATGTACCTGGGGTCATCAGCACGAATGTGCCCGATTCCATCAACAAGATCTTTGTCGGTGGACTTCCCACTTATCTGAACGATGAACAAGTGATCGAGCTGCTGCAAACGTTCGGAGAGTTGCGCGCTTTCAATCTGGTCAAGGAGCCTGGTACCGGAGCCTCGAAAGGCTTTGCCTTCTGCGAGTATGTTGACCTCGCTCTGACTGACCTTGCGTGCCAGGGCCTGAACGGCATGGAGGTTGGAGACCGCAATCTCGTTGTTCAAAGAGCCAGTGTTGGCAGCGACAAGAAGGCGCTGACAATCGCAGCGACAGGACCAAGCACTAGTGGCGTCGACCTGACCAGCAACATGCAAAAGTTTGCGGGCAACGGAGGTGACGCTGGAGAACCGACTTCATGCATGGCCATGCTCAACATGGTGACACCAGAAGAGTTGCAGGACGACGAAGAGTATGCAGACATTGTCGAGGACATTAGAGAGGAGTGTACCAAGTATGGCTCGGTCATGGACGTGCGAATCCCACGACCAGCCAAGGAGAGCAAAGGCGCTGCGGCGCACTCTTGGAAACGAATTCAGGACGACGCAGAGCAACCGGAGCAGCCAAAGGGCGAGCGAGAAGGAGTAGGACGCGTCTACGTCCGTTATGAAGCTGTTCAGGAATGTTCACAAGCACTCAAAGCACTTGCCGGTCGGCAGTTTGGCGGCAGGACGGTCATCTGCGCCTTTCTCAAAGAAGATGACTGGCCAGCAGACGAAGATGGTGGTCAAAACGCCGATGCTACAGCCACTCAGGCCGCCGGCCCGGCTTTCGGGAGCACTGCTTCGCAATCCTAATTGCACAGCGAGAAACCCCCCATTGTTCAAGTATGAGAACGACCGTCAAGATCTGTACATAGCTGGCTTACGCAATCACGCGCTGTCACCTACGCGCACATGACACTCTCGTACATACCCACTCATCGTACTCATACGGATATACCGATGCTGGTGTCTGTTGTCAGATCTGTGTTGGTCCCGAACTCTTCCGCGTTTCCGCGTTTCCGGTCTCCTGCCGATCTGAAACCAGCACCGAAGCCATGCCTTCTGTGCGGTTGCTTCGTCTGGAAAGCTTCGCATGCTTCGCATCAGAGGCGACCATGAATGTTACAGCCACGCTCCACTTTCAATTAGCAGCATACAAACTTAGTCCAGGCCATGTGATAGTGGAATTAGCCAGTTTCCGAATCGTACGTTTTCCATGTCGCTCAGACGCGGCGTGTTTCGCATTAACGAAGCGGCAGATGATCTGCAAAGTCTTTTTTTGGGTGAATTTGGGGGAACGAGAAATTTTTATATCGATTGTGACTCTGGGCAATTGACCCGCACCGGTAATTTCAAATGGGCAGGAAGACCAACCAACACACTAGCCATGCAGGTAATTCCACCTCGTAAAAATCCGCACATGCCAAGTCAACGCTTTCTTCTGTAGCCCTTGCTACCCTACCATATCTTGCACGAAGCACAAATAACCACCACCAATTTGCCATCATGTCGACTCGTCCCCAGAACGTCGGAATCAAAGCCCTCGAAATCTACTTCCCCAGAAGAGTAAGTGTTGTCGCGTCCATCCGGTATTCTGCGCGGTACTGATGCGCGTTTTGGCTTTCAGTGTATCTCGGAAGACGAACTCGAGGACTTTGACGGCGTAGCCAAGGGAAAGTACACTATCGGATTTGGACAAAAGTACATGGCTTGCACCGATGACCGCGAGGACATCAACTCCTTTGCCCTTTCTGGTAAGTAACTCAGAGTATCAGACTTTGTAGCTCGGACACTCATCATAAGTATCTCGCTCTACTAGTTGTTTCTGGTCTTCTGGAAAAGAACAACGTTGACCCACGAAACATCGGACGACTGGATGTTGGTACTGAGACCATCATTGACAAGTCCAAGTCGGTCAAAACGGTCCTCATGGATCTGTTCGCCAAGTCGGGCAACCACAACATTGAAGGCATCGACAGCAAGAACGCTTGCTATGGCGGTACCGCCGCGCTCTTCAACGCCGTCAACTGGGTTGAGAGCAGCTCGTGGGATGGTCGAGATGCTATCGTTGTAGCCGGTGATATTGCTATCTATGCCGAAGGTTCCGCTCGTCCAGTTGGAGGCGCTGGCGCTGTCGCCATGTTGATCGGTCCGGACGCTCCGCTCGTCTTGGAGCCGGCCCATGGAACACACATGAGCAACTACTGGGATTTCTACAAGCCCAACTTGTCGTCGGAGTACCCCGAGGTTGACGGCCCAGAGACCATCCAGACATACCTCGGCTGTTTGGACAAGGCGTACGACGCCTACCGGTTGCGAGCGGCCAAGATGGCGGCCGGCGCGAGCAACGCTTCTGTCAACGGTCACTCGGATGCCTCTGCACTTGCTTCTGTCAAGATCGACAATTTTGACTACACCCTCTTGCACAGCCCATATTCGAAGCTTGTGCAGAAAGGCTTCGGCCGTCTCCTGTACAATGATTTTGTTGCCGACCCGAAGAACGAGAACTACGCATCTATCCCTGCTGAATTCGCCGATCTGGATCGAAAGTCGACCATCACCAACAAGGACGTCGAGAAGGCCTTTGCCGCGTTCAGCAAGGCACAACAACAGTCCAAGCTGGAACCTGGTATGAACACTGTGCGACGATGTGGCAACATGTACACCGCTTCCCTATACGGTGGTCTCGTGTCTTTGCTCAGCAACGTTTCTTCGCAGGACATCCAAGGCAAACGCATCCTGCTCTACTCTTTCGGCTCTGGTGCGGCTGCTTCCATCTTTGCCATTCGCATCAACGGCTCGACCGAGCAAATCGTCAAGACCACCGATCTACAGAACCGTCTGGCCAATATGAAAGTCGTGCCTTGCGAGGCCTACGTCGAGGCTCTCAAGACACGAGAGGCCACGCACAACGCTGTCAACCACAAACCTGTTGGTGACCTCGCGAACCTCTGGCCTGGAGCATACTATCTCGAGAACGTTGACCACATGTACCGACGTACTTATGGTCGAATTCCTGCCGACGCCAAGTAGAATGCTTGCGTCACACATCCAGATTTTGCTACCGCACAATAATGTACATAAGCGCAACAATTGGGGACCGTCAAGGCCGACAAAATACCTGGATACTGGGCAACCGTCCATTTAATCAATTATGAACCGATACGCAACAAGGATCTGATTTGAGCGTGCTTGTGTTTCAGTGCGTGCGTCTGCGACTCGGAAGTCCTTCCGACGAGGGATAGAATTTGGGCGCACGCCACAATCGCGCGTATAGAGGATCGGACGTGCTCCGAAACTAGGCCAATGCTCGCGCCTTGAAGCTTGAAACGAGTGAATTGCGAACTCTTTTGGCGTAGCGATCGGCTTCTCCGATGTGCCAATGTGCACGAAAATGGCCGTGTGCTCTGTCAAAGACAGCCTCGACTGACACATCGGACCAGAGCCAGTGGTCGCAATCAGAGTTCGGCGACGGCCCCGAAGTTGAGCGCTTATCGCTACATGTCGCGAAATTTACAGCGTACCGACGTTGAGACTGATCGATATATAGTCAACGTTCTCACATGTCCAGATGTAGACCTCGATTTCGCTTTGCGCTCTCCTCTCGCGATGCCAGGTCATCGGACAGTGCGACCAGACTCGTACCAGATGCTGTGCCTTGCTAACATGTTCATTCTGACCATTCTTCTCCTGTCTGCCCCTATCGCAAACGCCGCCGCAATCAGAGACAAAACCCCACCGGCTGCAATATTGACCCCGACCCTGGGCACACGAGATCCGTTCAGCCATCTCGACCATCGACAGGCCTTGAAGCAGCGTCACGAGCACATTTCGTCAGGAGATAGAGCGGCAGGCTTTGTGTACCCTACGGAGCTATACAGGAGGCAGGCTACTGATTTACCAGCTCCTGACAAGTCTTTCAATCTCACTGTGACTGAGGGAGTGATAAGTCCCGATGGGTTCGAACGTCCAGGCTTTCTTTTGAATGGCAGATATCCTGCGGAACCGTTCATCTGGGACGAAAACGACGACATCGAGATTCATGTCATCAACCAAGGTCCTGTCCCGTTTGCAATACACTGGCATGGTATTCACCAGATTGGCAGCCCGGAGATGGATGGCGTGCCGGGTCTGTCTCAGTGGAATATCTATCCGGGACAGTCCTACACCTATCGCTTCAAGCTAATCAACCAGTACGGAAGCTACTGGTATCACAGCCACGAGCGAGGATATTACGCCGATGGGCTTCGAGGAACAATCTACGTGAGACCTAAGCCAAATCGAAAGAAGCCTTGGAGCATGATCAGCTCAAATCCCATGGACATCGCTCAGATGGAAGCAGCCGAGCAAGATCACAACATCATGATGCTCTCGGATCACTGGCATATCAACCACACTGACATGCTCATGGTCGTGCATGAGACCGGAGTACCTCCCGCGTGCTTTGACGCTCTGCTCCTGAACGGGCGTGGTCGACAATACTGCCTGAACAACTGGAACTCGGTTGCTTCGCCACTACAAGCTTCCCTTCTTCGCAACTTTAGCTCAAATAACCCGACAGGTTTCACTTCCAAAGGCTGCATCTCACTTGTTCCAGCGCACGAAGGATACACGGTCAGAGACACTCTTGACAGCCGATATGGAGGCGTGTGTCAAAACACTACGGCCCCACTGAGTGTGTTTAGCGCCAGCAATGCTATCAGAGCGGGAAGAAAATGGCTCAATATACAGGTGATCGACACGGCGACCAACTGGTACTACGGCGTAAGTTTCGACGCCCACAAGATGTGGATTGTTGCCGTCGATGGCCACTACATTGAGCCGCTGCGAGTTGACTGGGCTCAAATCACAATTGGAAGCCGTCTCAGTGTAATGATCGAGCTTGATGCTAACCTCACCGGTAACATCTACCCTGTGCGTCTCACAAGTGCGAGGCCATTGCAGGCCATCGAGGGACATGCCTTCCTGTCGTATATCGACGAGATCAACGAGACTTGGAATCCATCTATCGAAGAGGGCTTTCTATATCTCACGTCGAGACAATTGACGGGAGCACATGCGCCCATGACGGGCTTCATCACCGATCCTTCTGTCGTGAAGTGGCAACAGAACCTGACTCGACCCTTTGATCCGATCAGCGCAGTGCCAGCAGAATCCAATATGACACTTCATGCCGTTGCATCTCAGAACAGCCTGAACGTTTGGCAGGTGGCTTCTGTACCCCTTGACACAGTGCACTTGGCCGACGAAAGGCCTATGCTCTTCAATGCTACAGATGGGCACGCCATCGAGAACCAGATGAACCCTTACGCGGTCATTCCCTTCGGAACTGTCGTTGACATTATCCTCGAGAACAACATATACTCCATCGTAGGGGGACCGAACAGTCCCCATCCTTTTCATCTTCATTCGAGACGATTCTGGATCATCGGTACAGGTGTCGGACCTTTTCCAGGTGACTCAGTTGCAGCAGCCCAAGCCGCTGGCGTCAGGTTCAATCTTCAGAACCCACCGCTGCGAGACGGCTTTGATATAGACGCTAATTCTTGGGTTGTCATAAGGTATCTGGTGGACCATGCTGCAGCCAACATCCTGCATTGCCACATTGACGATCATGTTATCGAAGGGATGGCCGCAGTTCTTCTCGAGGGCCTGGAGACTGTACCCGCCGGCGGCAACTTTAGCGAGACAATCACCGAGAGACCTCAAGGATACTTCGAGACAGCCAATGACGAGCTGGGACAGGTATTGGAGCACGCTTGGGCCTCTGGCTCGGCGGCGACAAAGTGGGTCGCGCCTCAGCCAACCGAGACAAGTTTGCCGTGGGGCGACGCCCGCCCTCTTGCCAACAGCATTCAGCTTTTCGCGAGTTCCAATAGCGTGGTACGTTCGATAAGTAGCTCGCTACAGATTGAGATCAGTCGGATGCAGTCTACAGCGACTGCAGCCATTGCTGCTATGACTGCAACTGTTTCCGGCTACACCGTTGCCTACACGGCTGCAACAGCATCAAGCACTAGCGCTTTTGTCATAGGGTAAGAGGCTTAGCAATCAAGTTCTCCAGTCGTTCTGCTCCTCTTTGTCAGTGCGTACGCTCAGAAATTTTGTTTGCAGATACTGTCCTGGTGTGAGGCAAGGTCCGAGAAGAATGACCTGAGCCTTCCGAGCCTGGTCTGTGCATTGCGGGGATATTTATTTGACAGGTTGACGGCTTGGATCTTCGTTCCAGCGTTCACGTAAGCTACTCTATTATCAGACTCTCAGACTTTAGACATGAGCTGGCAGGACGTAGTCAAAGCAAAGCGAGCACAGCGAGAAGCTCTTATACCTGATGCCTACAAGCTGCCAGAGGACAAGCTGCCACCCCTGGATTCCGAGTCGGTTGTAAATTTTGCCGCAACCGCCGGCACGTTGACAGCACGAGAAGTCGAGATCACAGAGATCGACGACGTTGATGTTCTATTGCGAAAGTTGGCAGCAGCGGAGTACAGTGCACAAGAGGTCCTAGAGGCTTGTATCAAGCGAACGTGTCTGGCGCACCAGCTTGTCAACCCAGTGACAGAAGTACACTTTGAGGATGCACGCCGGTGGGCAAGTGAGCTCGATGCCGAGCTCAAGTCGAGCGGTAAAGTTCGAGGTCCCCTGCATGGTCTGCCAATCTCTGTCAAAGACCAGTTCAAGATCAAAGGCTCGGATGCCACGATCGCATACGTCAGCTATGCGGACAATCCCGCAACATCAGACAGCGTCCTCATCACCTTGCTGAAGCAAGCCGGCGCGGTACCGTTCGTCAAGACCAATCTACCTCAAACCATTATGTATGCTGAGACAAGCAACACGCTGTTTGGCACAACGCTCAATCCGCACAACAGGTCTTTGCATACTGGTGGTTCTTCAGGCGGCGAAGGCGCTCTTGTATCCTTTAAAGGCTCACCGCTAGGCGTTGGCACAGACGTCGGAGGCAGTGTTCGAATCCCTGCCTCTCTCTGCGGTCTGTTCGGTCTTCGACCGTCATCTCATCGCTTTCCTTACGAGGGAGCTGTGAACTCTCTGGTCGGTCAGATCACCATTCCCTCCGTGCTAGGTCCATTAACCCGCTCGATGTCTGGATTAGTCACTTTCTCGAAAGCGGTTCTAGACCAAAAGCCTTGGCTACTGGACCCGCAAACTCCCAGTATTCCGTGGCAGCAAGACAGATATGAAGGTGCAAGATCGCAGAAAAAGCTCAACATTGGCGTCATGTGGCATGATGGGTACGTAAAGCCATTCCCGGCATACACGCGAGCCATCAAAGAGCTGCTAGGGACTTTGAAGGGACACGACATCGTTGATTTCGAGGCGCATGAGACATCGACAGTTCTCAAAATTCTAGGCGATGTCTTTGGCGCCGATGGGGGCAGAGACATTAATGCTGCGATTGCCCCACTGCAGGAGCCGCTGGGACCATGCGTAAGTGGTATAGGCCACCCAGAAAAGTCTGCCTTTGAGCAATGGCAAATCAACAAACGAAAGCTCGAGTTCCAAAAAGCATACCTGGATCACTGGAATGCGACTGCATCCAAGACCCAAGACGGTCGACCTATTGACGTTCTCATTGCTCCAGGAGGTGCATACTCTGCCATTGCGCACAACAGCGAACTGTACATTGGCTACACTGCCATATTTAATCTTACTGACCAGGCCGTCGTTGTGCTACCAATTACGTCCATCGACCCTGTTAAGGACGCCAAACCTGCCACGCCTGGCAATTTCTTATCAGATGTTGACAAGAAATGGTCCGAGAAGTACGATCCTGCACAACTCAAGAACGCACCGATTGGCGTGCAGATTGTCGGCAGACGGTACGAGGAGGAAGCTGTGCTAGGCTACGCAGAGCAGATCTGGCAAGCCTTTACAAGTGCGAAGGAGAAGCTTTGACCAAAATCAGAATTTTGTTAGAGTCACTGAGAATTGGGTTGAATGTAGATGAATTAACCAAGGGATGTGACTATCAGGACAGGATATATATGCATGCTTCTACGTGCTGTATCGTCTCTGTCCCGGGCTGTGGACTCGGCGATTGACCTCGTGTTTACTCGGGAGGTAGACGTTGTGTGGGCTCGCCGAGCAAGCCAGTAATGCCAGCGTGCACTTTCCTGTTTGGGATCCAGCTGTCAGGTAGTGACAGCTGGCATTGACCGTGTCCCGCGTTCCTCACGTGACGTGGGTGTCGTTGTTACTTTAACAAATTTAGCGGACCGAAATGTTAGACCTGCATACCAAAACGTTGCAAGTCACGTGCGAATAGACGCGATTTAGCAGCGCGCGTGGGGTCTGTTGCTTTGATTGTGGTAATTCTGAAAGATTGTCGGAGGCGTAGAAGTTGGAGAAGCGATGCTGGACCAGGCGCAAGCCATTTCGACGATCCTTCTTCTGCCACCGTCTCTGTCCTACTGGTAGTCCAACTCAAGGGTCAAGGATCATGCATCCACGCCTTACACAATAACCTTCTTCATCCAGCAGACACTGACGCACAGCCCTACACGGGCCAATCTTCATCACCATGACGGCAGTATCCCGGTTCTCTGACTACCCGCCATCCACACCAATCTATCGTCGCTCTTTGCGACATGGTTCCACAGCCATCGTTGAGCACACACCCAGTGACCGTTCCAATGCCACCATCAGCGACAGTCCTCTTCCACCAGCACCCGTCAGCCACTTTTTGGGCGAAGACGAGATCGAGCAGAGTGTAGTTCGGGACATGCCATTGACAATCGGCCACTCAGCAACAGAAAACGTACGAACGAGAGCTTACAGGTACTCGAGCATGGCACAAGATACAAATCCTGACGATGACTCGCCAGGTGTAGGTCGCAGAGCAGCTCCGGTTGCATCGTCTCGCCTCGATGAAATGGACGTACCGAGAGCAAGCAGTCTCTTCCAAGACACTAAGCCAAGACTCACGGCTTCTCGATCGTCGCCCTTCGCAGTCGCTTCGCATCACGTCCTTGAAGAGTCAAGATCCAAAAGCTCGCCACCCCTCCGTCCAGCTCTCGTCACCCGAGTGAATCGACTTCCAGTATCTCCCATCCGCTTAGAAGACGGGCCAGTCAAAGCTCCCGCACCCATCAGACGCAGAAGTCAGGAAAAATCGGGAGACGAAGAGGATCGCAAGGTTCGCTACGCGCCGTCGGTCGAAGAGCACATTCCAGTCAAACGTACATTGACGGAAGCAGTGGAGCCTACGGCGGCGACTTCAAGTGCAGCTGGTGCAACCGGCTATCGCACACCTGCCATGGCTGGCAGAACGCTCCGATCCAATGCAGCTGCTGCCACCGCAACAGCCCAGAGAAGCGCCGCTCGGAGTCTACGAAAGCTGACCCGCTCTTCAAATCGACATCCGCCTGCCAGAAGAGTGGTTCGCAGATACTCTGACGACGAAGACGAGGAGCTCGATGAAGTTGCAGAAAGCGAAGACAAGGAAAACGGAAGCCCAGACGGTCACAGCATCACATCTGACGACCACAAAGGTAAACATAGATCAAATGATGACGGAAGCTCTGCTTCAGGGTCCGGTTCTGGCATGGATGCTGCTGAGCGGCCAGATCCCCGGTACCTACCGTATGGATACGACGCAGAGAAAGCTCGAATGAGGGCCGAAATCATGGAGCAAGCCTCACTTGTACGATCTCCAAGTCCTCGTAGTGCGCTTCAGAGCGAAGAAAGGGCGGCAGAATCTCAACTCGACGCCTTAGCACCGCCACCGCGCAGAAGTGAGGCGCACCCGGCAGCAAATCGTGCACCAGCTCCAACTGCGAACCCAGCAAAGTCCGCAGCCGCTATCCAAAGCTTTCTAGCATCAACTGTAGCCCCACCAGTGGACCCATTAACATCTCGTCGAACTGTGGCAGCATCCTCCAGCAATTTGCCCGCATCTTCACGCAGCGCCGAGAGTCGTCCGGCCCCATCGGAGCAGCTACCGCCACCCGCCGAACAGAGTGCCGAGGATGCAGCGCGCATATTCAACGACTTCAGACCCGAGTCGATCTGGGCTGAGGCTGCGAGACAGGCTGTAAAGCCGCTTGCTGGGCACGAAGAGTTTGAGAAAAAGCTGCTTGGCGCGTCCAAATGCGTTCGAATGCGCGATCTCAAGTTCCGCAAACCCAAAGGGGGCCGCAACGTGGGCAGGGGAGGGTTCTCCGTTGTGCACGTGGTGCGTGGCCCTGTGTGCGAAAGGGTCCGCAGCGGCGACAATCAAGATGTCGTCGAAGAGGTTGCTGTGCCCGATGAACAGCAGGGATACTTCGCTCTTAAGCTTGTCGATCTCAAGGAGGTGGAAAGCGACCAGGACAAGTTGGACCTCATTGCAGAAGCCAACTTGTTGCGGACCCTTGCTGATCTGCCAGGAAGCGAACCATACCTGCTACGCTACTACGGCCACCAAGTTACCGGCGATGCTCAGGGCAATCCGGACAAGCTCCGGATCCTAATGGAGGTAGGAGACAATGACTTCAGCAAAATCCTTCAATTGCACGCACCTCTGCCGCGAGAGTTGATTGCAGACTACTTCCGTCAGATGCTCGAGGCGGTGCATTTTATTCACAACGCGGACATGGTGCATGCCGACCTAAAGCCAGCCAACTTCCTGAATGTCAACGACCGACTCAAGCTTATCGACTTTGGTATCTCGAAACAAATTCAGCAGGGCACCGTGCACATTTCCCGAGACAACATCATCGGCACGCCCAACTACATGGCACCCGAGTCGATCAAGACTCAGCGCAGTAAAGGCAAACGGGTGTACAAGGCAGGCAAACCAAGCGACGTTTGGGCCCTGGGCTGTATTCTCTATCAGATGATCTGGGGCAGACCGCCCTTCGACCGCTTCCCGTCAAACAGGAAGATGGATGCCATCGTGGATCCCAACACAGAGATTTTGTATACTCCATTCCGGGACCCGCGCTATCCAGACAATCTGGATGTCGATCAGGCCATGATGGACTGTGTCAAGTGGTCTCTCAAGTTCAACGTCGAAGATCGGGCAACTATTCCAGATCTGCTTCAGCACCCCTTTTTGCGTCGGTCTGACGTTCCTATGGCGGAGCCAGAGCCAGAAATGAACCCTGAAGACGAAATCACCATTTCGCGAGCAGTGCTGCGCAACCTCGTTGGACGCTTGCGCGTCTTGGCACTCCAGCAAGAGCTCACCGAAGACAACTTCATCGAAAGAGCGGACCTATTGTTCAACAACCTTAAACAAGCACAGGTATAGCCGGACACGTCCGTCGTACATTCAGCACCGCAGTCTGCATTGATCAAGTTCGTTACCGGATATGTTGCCTGGATTGTGATGAAGCGATTGGAGATTAGCGGGACAATCATACGGACGTGATGCGACGGTGACCGTCGAGCCCGAAATTGACTATTTGAGAGGAAGGGGATGGGTATCGGTTCAGCCCAAAGTCGGGCGAAGGGGCATTTGCGTTGGTTGCTGGGGCTTGGTCCGGCGAACTCGGAAAGCGCTGACCTGAGTGAAAACTCTTTCTCCAAGATGAAGGTTGCGGTTTCAAGCGACGACGAGTGAGATCATATGCTGTGCTTGCGCGTGCGGCTGTTTCGGCAAGAGAAGCTACTGAATCATCCCTTTCTAGGTTTGAAGAGGCTCTGGAAGCCTCCAGCACCTCGTAGATGCTCGCAGATGGATACGCATGCATGTCACCAGTGCAGATGCGGAACTCCTCCAGAGACGACAGGGAAGCAGGGCCGGTACTAGTAGGTGAAGTGTTCACGGTCGTCTCTGTGTACTGAGATTCTCGACGCAGGGTCTCTTGCTCTAGACACAGACTCTGGACTTTGAGACGTTTTAGCTCGCGAAAGTCGCTACTAAGAGGTGGCGGCAAAGTGCTGGAAGCAGGACGAACTTTCTGATTGCTGAGCTTAGGAAGGTCACGAGTAGTTCTTGCCGTATCGTTTGTGTGAGGAAGCCATGGCTTTTGCTCCGCTTCAGAATTTGTATTTGCCACATGCAGCGTGTCTACGGGACATGGTATTGTATTGGAGGAGTCGGTGCCAGTGACCTTCGTTGAATGTGAATCTGGGCCTACGGGTCCGGTTCGACGGCGCGACAAAAATGTCGACAAGGAGGATCGCCATTCTCGCAGACGCTTCGCTTGAGGCTGAAGGACAGAGTCCATACTGGACGCAGACCCGAGCGGACTGCTGCCTCTGCTAACACTTGGCACTTGTAGGGTTTCCGGTCCTGGTATAGACTTCCGCTGATCTGTCGGCTTATCAGCGCTGCTTCTGAGCCCTCGTCTGACTTTCAACCACATCGCTGCTCTTCTCTAAGATCTGTGATGTGCGAATGCTGACCGAATGCTAGGTTTGCGGGCTCGATGGCTCCGGGCATCCTTTCATCTTTGTGCATCCGCAACCTCATTTCGTTCCGTCATCAGGCGCAGGAAAAGCCGAGACACGATGCGTTGTGCCTCTGTTTGAGCATTTTTGCCTCGTCACATGTGCTGCTTGACAGCCGCTAGATGTGCGTACATGCTGTCGACTACAAACTGCGATATGAACGTGCATTGATACAACCACAGACAGCGAAAGCTCATCAAGAATTGCTGCACAATTCGACACGATGATTGCGATGTAACGCGTAACGCACTGGTGCCTCTTGTTTCGAGAAGCCCGAAATCCGAATTGGCTTCGCGAAGCCGGTGGAACGCGGCGGACGTGGAGAGATGGTTCTAGGGCCGATTGAGGCTAGAATCCAATTCAGAATTGAAAGCAATTAAAGGCTGAGCAAGGGCCACGTACGCAGGGCAAAGAAACAAGACCCTGGCCAGTGTGCTTAAAGCATCCTTCTCAACCACCCTCTTCCGCCCTCCACCACACACAATTCTCTTCACACACATCTTTCTGTAAGTGTCCTCTGCTTGCCCTTCCGCTCGCCATATCGACCTGTTGCCCATGGCTGGCTCCTTGTGATGATCACAACCATATCACTTTTCAATACATGTTAGACTTCCTAGCACATTTTGCGGAGAACATTTCCTCTGATCCTTTGTCCTCGGCGCCAACGCGAGCATCGTTCTTGAAGCTGACACCTTGTGTACATCCTACCAGGTCACTGCAAGACAACAGATGTCATCGCAACATACTCCTTTAGCATACGCAGTTGTCAACTGGCTGCAACAATCTTCATCGTCGTTACCGGCAGACAAGAAGGCGCAAGCGGAACAGGCTGCTCAAAACATCTCGCAAGCGTTTGACGTAGACACCTCGTCCGCAGCTCAGAAGGCACAGTACGGATCCGGACCCGGACTGCAATCCATCTTTGACATTTTCCTCAAAACACAAGCCAAGATGGGAGGGCCCTCGTCAGCGGCAGAAGCATCCGCATCTGCACCAGGTCCTTCTGCGACGCCTGCCCAGGTCTCGGCTGAAGACACTGCCAAGGCCGAGGTACTCAAGACCGAGGGCAACAAGGCCATGTCTGCCAAAGACTACGGAGCTGCTATCTCGGCTTACGGAAAAGCTATCGAGCTCAACCCCACCTCGCCTGTCTATTACTCAAACCGAGCGGCAGCATTCAGTCAGATTGGCCAGCACGAAGAGGCAATCAACGATGCACGCGAAGCGAGCAAGATTGATCCCAAGTTTGGTAAAGCATACAGCCGCCTCGGTCACGCCCTGTTTTCTTCCGGACGATTCGCAGAAGCCGTTGAAGCTTACCAAAAGGGTGTCGAGGTCGATCCGACTAATGAGGTGCTGAAAAAGGGACTAGCTGCTTCCACCGAACAGGTTGGAAGATCCGGTTCCCCAGCTCAAGCACCTCCGCGCGACGCTGTTTCACCTCCTGCCGCCGGTGCAGGTGGTGCTGGTGGCTTCCCAGACCTGAGTGCGCTTGCTGGCATGGCAGGCGGCGGAGCAGGCGGTATGCCCGATTTGGCGTCGATGATGAACAACCCAATGGTGGCTCAGATGGCTCAACAGCTCATGTCTAACCCCGACGGTCTGGCTTCCTTGATGAACAACCCAATGCTCCGACAAGCTGCAGAGCGTTTCGGCTCGGGAGGCGGCATGCCTGACATGAACGCGCTGATGAGCGACCCGGCTTTGCGCGACATGGCCAAGAACTTTATGGGCGGTGCCGGCGGAGCAGGAGGCGCCGGTGCTGGTGGCGCTGGCCGAGGCGGCGGAGCCGGAGGCAACATGTACTCGTAATACCTTTTCCCCCAGAACACTCACAGACTGCTTCGCTTCCGATCTATAACACATTGAATTGATAGAGAATACCATGATGGTGCCGTCGAGCTTCTGGGTGAAGAATTGTGTGTGTGGAGGTTGAGTTTTTGCAGCCAACTTGCACAGTTTGAACCTCTCCGTCAACTAGCCCATAGAAGGGCTCAGCATGCCGTGTGAGTTAGCAGCAACGCCCAAGGCGAACACGCTGTGACTAACAATTCCTTGTTCTAGCTACGTCCGAGGTGCTCGTCTACTATTTCGCAGCTGCGAGAACCACGGTGGGCAAATCTTCTGAAGTGATCACACTGCCCACGACCCCTTGGCCTCTCACAGAACTCATTGCGCTTTTGGAGAAGCAGTACGAGGTACAAGACCTAGCTTCTGTACTCAAGACGTGCCGGTGGAGCATCGACAATACCTTGATCGAGATCGAAGACGTGGGTGAATGGAATTTGAGCGGAGGAGAAGAACTCGCCGTCATCCCACCCGTTTCTGGAGGCTAGAACGCGATGACTCCGTCGATCGAGGTTAGTGCGACAGCAGAGCCGATCAAGAAGCCACTTGGTCCAGCTCCCATACTTAAAAAGCTCAAAAATCATCGATTTGCGCCTTCGCCGACGGGGGTCGATTCAAACCTGCTTATCTTACTTCACGGACTGGGAGACTCTAGCCAGCCTTTCTATCAACTGGCTCTGAACCTGCAAAAATCTTTGCCGCAAACCGCAGTACTCAGCCTGCAGGCGCCTTACTTGCTTCCTTTTCTCGAGGGCGATCATTGGATGTGGTGGCCCACATTTGACCAATTTGGAGAGATCCTGACTGCTCCGAACCCGAGCACGACGGTTTCCGACATAGTCGCACTCTTGGACCATCTTACTGCCGGTGTTGATCAGTCTGGCTGCGGCTGGCATTCGCGCAACATCCACTTTTTCGGATTTGGACAGGGGGCCACTTGTGCGCTAGAGACTCTCGTGCAGTGGACCAAATCGAGGGTGTCCCCTTTAGGTAGCGTCGTCTCTGTTTCGGGAACATTTGTTTCGCATCCGACCCTCGACCCTCCAAGCCAAACGCCCGTCTTTCACATTTACCGTGCCAAGACTGTGCTAAAGGACAGCACCAAGTTTGGCTCTTTCAGAAAAGCCACCAAGGGCTTCGTCTCTCATTGTCTCGAACTCGCAACAGGGGATGCAGACGAAGTGATGCCAAGGAACAAGAGCGAATGGGATCCCATCATGCAGTTTTGGGCCAAGCTGTTTCGCTATAGGAACACATGGGAGCTGAAAGGCGAAGCCATACCCTTGTAACGACTTGACATGATCTATGAATGCAGCTGTACCGAATCGGGTCAGCTTCTTAGCTGCGCTGATCAGGACGAACCGACTTACCAGTGGATTTACAACCCTCATCCACTCGTCGACAGTTCGGAAGTATGAATCTTCTCCTGTATCTATTGGCCCGTCTGCGCCCCAGATGCGGACATTGTTGTCTGCCACAGCTGCCAAGCGACTAATGACAACTTTTGTGCTGGATCTCGCCGTCTTGCTTTCCTGGTCAATCTCAACCGCGGGCGACGCTGCCCTTTCATCTGGATCGACATCAGTGTCGCCATTCGCATCGTCTTCATCTTCCTCGTCACTGTCCATAGAAAACTTTTGCTGTTTCGCCGGTCGATAAGGTACAGCTTTCGGCGGCGGTCGCTCCAAGTCGGCTGCCTTTTTGAGTGGAGCTGACGTTGAGCCACTAGCGACCTGAGACAGCTTGACGATATGCGCTTGATAGCCTGCAGGTAGGCTGAGTGCAGTGGACTGTATTGTTCGTCCTCTGTAAGCGGACATGTAGCCGGGAGTAGGTTCTGAGACGCCGGTCGAGGGAGTTGGTCTGAGGGTCATGAACGAATTGATAGGCGCAAAACCGTCATAGTCGATGCTGAACGGCATCAAGTTCGCCGCTGCAGAAGGTAGCCCATCAGTCTGCTCCAGACAAAGTTCCAATGGAGGCGGCAGAAGTGTCGTGGCCGGCATGGTTGAGGAAGAACAACACTCGGGCCCCTGCAAACGCGGGTCGCGTAGAGAGGCCTCAGGCCATGCACATGCTTTCGCACGAGAAAATCGTGATCGGGTGGAGCTGCGAGACTTGACGAATTTTCAGTTTTAAGAAGAATCGATTTCTGTCCACCTTCCCATTCACTCGCTACAAACATGTCTGAATCAGCCGGCGCAGTAATTGGTATCAACCTCGGCCACTCTTACAGCTCGATTGCCTGCATTAACCAGCATGGCCGAGCAGACGTAATCGCCAACGAGGATGGTGAACGCCAGCTCGCAACTCGAATTGCTTTCAACGGCGACCAGGTCTATCTGTCCAACCAGGCCACACCGCAACTGGTCCGTAATGCTAGCAACGTCATTGACAACTTTGTCAACCTCCTCGGGCGAAAGTTTTCCGATATCTCTGACGCCGAAAAGTCACGAGCTTCTGCTCCCGTGATTGACTCTAACGGATCGCCAGCCTTCAAGGTCCAGATCAACGAGACAGAGACGACACTTACGGTGCAAGAAGTCACTGTGCGTTTCTTGCGAAGTCTTTTCTTGACCGCAAAGGACTTCCTCTCTGGTGTACCTATCGCTGGCGCAGTACTCAGCGTGCCACAATGGTACACGGAAGTGCAAATTGCTGCTCTCAAAAAGGCTGCCGAGGAAGCTGGCTTGATCGTTCTGCAAGTGATTGCTGCACCCACTGCCGCCCTTGCTGCATACAAGCTGACCACACCCCAAGGACCTGGGCAATTGCCTGCTCACCCAGACGGTGTTGAAGGCACCCCATACCCAGCAGGAAAGGAGCTTGACCGCAACGTTGTTGTTGTCGACATGGGTGGATCGTCTACCGACATTGCTGTCATTGCCGCCCGCGCCGGTCTGTATTCGACCTTGGCTTCGCATCATGACCCAAGTGTTGGTGGATCTTCACTCGACTCGGCCCTCGTCCAATTCTTTGCCAAAGAGTTCACAAAAAAGACCAAGATCACCATTCGAGAAGACGACAAGCGTGCCTGGGCGAAGCTGCGAAACGAGGCCGAATTCACAAAGCGAGCATTGTCAGCCTCCAACTCGGCCCAGTGCAGCGTCGAGTCCCTCGCCGAGGGCATGGACTTTACTGGAAGCGTCAACCGAATGCGCTTTGATATGCTTGCCGGTCCCACATACAGCAAAGTGGTCAGCAACCTCGAAAAGGTGCTCAAACAGGCCGGTCTCGAGGCGTGTCAGGTCGACGAAGTCATTCTTGCAGGAGGCAGTGCCAGACTTTCGGGCCTGACCGAACGACTTGCGCTCCTCTTTGGCGAAGATGAAGGCACACACTGCACTTTCTCTATCGATTCGGACCAGGTCATTGCACGTGGTTGTGCCATCCAGGCTCAGGTGATCGCTGCTGCCCCAGAAGAGTCCAAAGAGTATGCCTACATTCACAAAGATATCCCCTTCAAGCCGACCTCGCAGATCGACGAGCTCAAGATTAAGGCTACCTCTCAGCCAATCGGTCTTGTCATTGCAGCTCCCAAAGATGCCGGTGTACAAAAGCAGATCGTTGAAGGACAGCTGTTTGTCACTTTGTTGCCAGCCAGCACACCTTTACCAGCACGCAGATCATACCAATTGGCTGTTGCCAAGGGTGCTGACTCTGTCGCCCTCTCCTTCCACGAGGGAACACCATCAGTACATGTTGAGACCATCGCCGCCGAGGAGCCAGACGAGGACGATGATGAGCCTATGGAACCCGAGGAGGTTCGCACTGCATATGTCAAGCCCGCCAAGTCTCTAGCACAGCTCCTTGTACCCACCCCTTCAAAGGGCAGCAAAAAGCTCCAGATCGAGTTGCAAATCGGCCTCGATGGCAAGCTCAGCATCACCAGCGGCGAGCAAGGTGCCGCCTCGCTCGTCACCGTTCAGGCCTAATGTGCACTACCATATAGAATTTCTTATGCGATACTAGAGTGACTGTAATTTTCCAAGGCTCGTGAACCAACGGGACAAGCCTGTCTTCGATTGGGCGTAGGTGGAGGGAGGGCTCTGGTAGGAAGCGTCGCCCAGTTCCGGCACACCAGCGCCATATGGGACTCTTTTGTTTTTGAATTTCTTTGCACGAATCTTGGCAGAGCTTATGGCAAGTGCTGGAGGCTCGTTGTCCTCGGGGTCGCTGTGTAGATGGATGGAAGCACAGGGGATGTCGATACCGTCGTATACATGGGCGCCTGTTCGGAGCTTACCATGTTCTCGCACCGGAGCGACACCAGGAGCCTCTGCAGGTTTCGAGTAGGGGTCTTTGGGAGGAGGCAGCGTCGGAGCTGCTGCAAGGGCTGCCGGAGGACTGCCAGACGTGGAGCGCAAGGCCTGACGGGAAGCATCAAACTTGCGTGCACCCGTTCTCGGCGCCAAAGCCGTCGCATACCTGTTTGGCTCCACCGACGGAGAAAACACACTCGAGATCTCGTTGCTCACGAGCGAGCTTGAGGAGTCGTAGCGTCGGAGTGACGGAGCACGTTTGGCGACAGGAGGAGCTACAGACTCTGCCTGGCTTTTGTGTCGAACAAGCGCAGGTCGGTTATCCGATGAAGGCAGTTCAAACCCAGGACGGCGGAACTCGACGAGCGAAGCAGTGTGTCGAAGGGCGGGCTTGTTCGTTTGAGAGTCGCTGCTGATTTTGGGACTGTCGATGAACTCCATCGTCGTCGACGCACTTGCCGCTGAGGAGGCATCTGCTGAATAGAGCGCCGGCGACTTGTGTCCCGCTTGCTTGTCTGCCACAATATCACCGCCGAATGTGCCGCGTCTGCCCTCGATCTGTGTCGGCAACGTCAGCGTCGCAGATGATGCAGCAAGCGCTGCGCCCGAAGGGAGGTCAATGGCTTTGTCAAAGACATCAGCCGCGGTACTTTCAGCAGAATCAGGCGAGAATGCACTCGCACAAGGCGTGATAGCGTGCACACTGTGTCTGCGCAAGCAGCTCAGCTGTGGGACAAGCTGAAGCATGTTTGGGGCCCGATTGCGTGCGAGTCTTCGACTCGGTATAGTTTCGCCCTGGGGTGTGCTCGTTGGCTGCTCATTTCCGATAATGTACTGTTCGCTTTGCCTACGTTTGGAACTAGAGACAGCGACCCAGCCCGCATCTGTTGCCGTCTGCAAGACGATCGGGGTGTCGGGGACGTGGTTGCCTCGAGCAATTGCGCTGCCGGTCCTCTTGAGTCTACGGGACGGGACATGCTCGTGGGAGGCTGGATGGAGACCGACGTCGCTGAACAACGCTCTGAGCGGACTTATGAGTCCTCCTTCGCTTGCACGTCGGGACGTCAGGGAGCTGGCATCCGAGCAATCTACATGGAAAGTAGCGGTGAGTGGAGACGCGGTGGATAGGGACGGTGCGATGGAGCTAGTACGTCGATTCCATCTACTCGTGTCTACGCTGATGATACTGCCGACACTATCTCGGCGGTGCTCGCTCAGCTCAGGCGTCAACGCGCCCAGTAGCTCGCGCCACTCTTCTCGCTCGAGTGTGTCGTAGAATGTTTTGCCGTCTGCCTCGCGGACGCGCAAGCGTTGACGGCGAGCCTGCGCCTTGCTCGTGCCAAAAAACATCTCGAGCTCCTCCTGCGTCTGATATGCCATCGGTCTGAAGTTAATCCTCGCCGCACTTGGTTTTCCCGCCGACTGTGCTGGCGTAAGAGGCAGTCGCAAAGCGTGACTTGTCTTGGGCAGAGATTTGTTCATGTGACTGCGAGGATGCATGGCAAAATTCTGCGAAAAGCTGCGCGACATTGGCGAGATGGGTGAGCTGGTCTCCATGTTGTACGAGCTTCTTCGTCGGGAAGCAAGAGACGACAGTGAGTGCACGGCGGTAGTCATCTTTTGCGAATCTGGTTACGACTTATGAAGTCGAGGCGGTTCCGCCGATCCGCATCTTCATATATAAAGCTCACCACATGGGGAAAACAGGCTGGCTCACAAAGGGAACTTCATCCGTGCCAAGGACCCTACATGCGGTCAAGTGGATGAAACAGACCGTGTGAAGTAATGACAAAGGGAACACGCCATGCGTTGTTTGACAGACAATAGGGTCGGAACCCAGCGAATTTTGCGTCTCGAAAAAGCAATTTCGTCCCATTGTTCTCGACACGCTACCTCGCCTCGCAGAAAAAAATGTTGAGGGACCCAATCCGTATCGCATTGTTCCCGCAGATCTGTGCATATTGTTCGTGATGTGGGCGCATTAGTAGACGAGGTACCCAATGTTGAGGAGGGGGAAACCAGCCATGAGACCGACCCAGAAGATCATGTTGCCTAGCGTCTCGTTGCGCTTGATGAACGGAATCTGGCTGATAAAGATGAGCGGTAGCTGCACCATTTGCGCCGCAAAGAGGTAGAAGCGGATCTTGCCGCTGACAATTGCCATGACCAGCTCGTGCACGAGCGACGAAAGCAGAAAGGTCAGAAACATGGCCATGCTCTTGCTCAGGCCCCATGCAGCGATTGTGGACGCGTACACGTGCTTGAGCAGGAACGAGTGCACAGGTTTGTTCCATTTGCGCGAAAAGACGTCCATCGACGTCGCATTCCACCAATCGAGGTAGAACTCGCGGTCCGCAAAGCAGGTGAGCTCGGCAAAGGCGTTGCAGATGCACTCAAACATGATGTAGAAGATGAGCAGGTAATTGATCATCATGGGCACGGCCAGTTGCAGGAACGTACGCAGTAGCGGCGTATCGGCGGTTGGTGTGAACGGCATGATCCAGTGCTCGGTGATGACGTAGATGACTAAAAAGGTGCCGAAGGTAGCGAGCACCTTTTCGAGCACGTACAGCGGCCTGATGATATGTGTGCGTGGGTACGAGAGCTCGTAGACGAGTGTCGGCACGAGCAGATAGTCCCAGAAGTTGTAGTAGCTCACATTGGCAGGCCACATGACGGTTGCCTGGGCTGTGACGTCGGGTGACATGAGCAGCTCGGGGGAAGGGCGTTCAGAAAGCAGATCTTCGCGCAACACCTCGATCTCCCGCGCTAGCTCTGCAATCAATGTGTCTTGGTGCGATGAGAGCGGATGCGGATCTCGAATCTGATGTGCGGTGCTCGGTTCAGAAGCCGAATCGCGCTCTTTGCTATCGTGCTGTTTGCTTTCGCGTTCCTTGCGATCAGCGCTCTCGCGTTCTTGTTGCTCTTTGTGGACCTGCATGTGTGCTTCTTTGCTCAGCCGAGGTTTGTCCGTAGACTCGGCAGCTACATCGCTCGGGATTTCGCACAACTCTTGGCCTTTTTTGAGTCTCGTGCTGCTGCTGCCTCGTTGGTTGGAGAGGGCGGCCCATCGCTGAAAGGTGGAACCGTCGGCGGCGAAGCCAGCGTTGGCGCGTGCGCTGCGTGCAGCCTTCATCCAGGCAGCTTCCAGCTGCTCTTGTCCTTTTCCGGCTTCCTTGCCTTCCACTTCTGCCACTCGTTCTTCGAGCATCTTTTCTGTACGCTTGAGCTTGTGATAGATATCGGCAAGATTGCCATTGACGGTCATGTACGAATGGATCTTCATCATCATAGATAGGGTGTGGAGTACAAAGAAACCGGATTGCACCCAGGGCCACTCGCGGTACCGCGCCCATTTGATCACGAGTCCAAGCATGGAGCCCTGCCACAGATGCTGGAACACAACCGCCGTGGGCCAGTACCTAACCCAACCTCTTTGGCAGACTTTGGCAAATGGCACGCACAGAAAGAGTGAGCTTATGAGCAGTCCGTCTGACAGCGCCAAGATCCATGCGTCACGGCTAAAGAGCGTAGCAAACGTCATGCTGAGAACTTTGCCGGTGCTGTCGAACGAGGTATACGAGGTGTTGAGCACGAAGAGTGCCAGCGAGAGCCAGAAGAGGGTGAAGAAGCCGCGAAACTGATCCTTGGACGACGACTCGTTGAAGCGATCAAAGTGACTGTTGCGCGGACGAAAGGAGATGACGGCTCGCATCCGCTTCTTGCGCGACTTTGTGCGAGCTGCGACAGGTTTTAGGTGAATCTGCCCATCTTTGCCCACGCGATGCGCCAAACCAGTGGCGCCAATCACTTGGAACTGAACCGTGGATGGCGGCTGCTCAGCATCGCCTTTTGTTGTAGTGGTAGTGGTCAAGGTGGACGTGGTGACCGCCTCTCCTTCGTCTTCTGACGCCGAGGCACTTGGCACGCCAGACACTACTGAAGGTGTGGTAGCCGTTGACACCTCGGAGTCGGCCAGTGGCGTGGACAGGCTGGCAACCTGAGGATGCTGCACCTTGCGCTTGTTGCTGAAAAAGTCCTGCGCATCTGGTAACGCAGCACTGGCCGTCATTGCGGATCAATGTGGTGGTGTGCCATACTCGACGTCACCTTCTTTTTCCTCCCAAAAATAATCCATGGAAACGTCAAAATGGCCCCGACTGCGCGGATTTTCGGACTGCGCGTTTTTGACCAAAGTTGTGTTAGATCTGAATATTCACTGCCACGTTGCGCGTTGCGCAAAACGAGCCAGCGATGTCACGGTACCATCGGCAAGCAGATCTCAAAGGCGGCATCGCTATAGCCGTCCGAGGCATCGCACATCGCTCGCGAACAGGTTCAATCATTGTCAAAACACAACGGTGCTACACAAATGAGGATATAAATGCTTACCAAACCTTAAACCACAAGTAGCCGGTCCTGGTTCGTCTAGTGGCTAAGATATCTCGCTCTCAAGCAGGTCCGAGAAGACCGGGGTTCAATTCCCCGGCCGGGAACGTTTTTTGCGCGGTGTATGTACAGAGCTTTTTGGAGGTCGAGACGAGGTGAAGATGTAAGTATGATGTTCGTTGAGGAAGGAAAAGGGTGTTGAAGAAGGTGGTATGAAGGTTTGGACGAACAAGGTTTGGGTGAGTGCAGTCTCATTTCAGTGTTATTTTTCTGATTGCGGGGTAACGTCGTACTACCATGACAGCACCCAACTACTCTGCCGGTAACGACCGCTTTGATGCCGAGGCGGCGACGTGGGACAGCAAGCCCGAGGTGGTGGAGTCGTCGCGTCAATGTCTTGAGTCGCTCGTTGCTCATTCGAGCTACTTTGCATCCTTGTCGACGGCCAAAGTGCTCGAGATTGGTTGTGGGACAGGTCTGCTGACGGTGGCGCTGGCCGAACATGTGGGCTCCGTGCTGGCGCTCGATACGGCTCAGGGCATGGTCAACATGCTGAACGCGAAAGTTCAAGAGCGAGGGCTGCAGTCCAAAGTGCGCGCAAGCGTCAAGCTGCTAGAAGATCCGGACGACGCCGTGCTCGGTGGAGCGAAATTCGACGCCGTGGTCAGCCATCTAGTCTTTCACCACGTGCCACACATGCAGGATCTCGTCAAGGTCATGTACGGGACACTCAAGCCACAAGGACGTATCTGGATCTCTGATTTCGAGGATAACGGCGCTCAGGCACTCTTGTTTCACCCGAAAGACAAGGTGAGTGGGAACAGCATCGAGTATTGTGATTACGAACTAACATATAGAATACAGCACGATGGCGTGGAAAGGCACGGGCTATTGCGGAGCGAGATGCACGACATTCTGACTCGCGTAGGCTTCCAAGACGTGCAAGTGATGGAGAGCTTCAAGATGGACAAAGAGGTCGAGACGGGCGAGAAGCTCGCGTTCCCCTTCCTGGCCATCACTGGCATCCGACCTTAGCTCCCAACAGAGCCAGGTGCTTGCCATCCTTGGGCAAACTCACTGACATCCTCATCAGATTGATCCGTCGTTGTTTGGGCCAATAGATCCCGTTGTTCTTGCTGCCAGACTCTGAACAGGCCGTTGACCGCCTTGTGCTGAGATGAGAGTAGCATCTCACACGTCCACCGAGGGCGCAAATCCTCCCGGTAAAAATCAGACTGGCGCAATAATTGCCATCGCGATACCAGGTCGTCCCAGAAATCGTTGCTTGGTGCTGTATCGAGATCCGAAATGCGGAGCAGCAGATCGTCTCGGACATGACCCGCTTCGACCACCATTGGCGGCTTGAGAGGGATACGCATGAGAGCCCGGATGAGGGTGGCGTACGTCATCAACGTAGCTTGGGGCATACTGTCGTTTGGTATGATGGCATTCTGGAGATCAGCGCTGCGCGTGTTGATGCCGAGGGAGCGTGCCAAGCTTTCAGTCGTGCTCCAGCGTTCTGGTCCCTCTCTGCCCAAACAGTCGAGTGCGATGGTCCAGGATGTGATGGACGGTCTGGTGTGAAACTTTGTCGTCATGTCCTCCATTACTTCAAACACGGCTCTGCTCGAGCTCCATTCCTGAAAGACTCGATCCGAGCTTCGCGGTCTGTCACGGAGTATTTCTGGACGAGGGACCGTCTGTGGATCGAGGTACAGGCGGCCGAAGGCATACAGGAATGGATCAAACGCGTAGCTGTTGGGACGCTGGGACTTTGACCACGACCGGAAGCTAAGCTCCGGCAGATTGGCAACGTGCGCATTCTGCTCCAAGACTCGCTCCACCACGTCTAGTGTCGTGTCAGCCGTATCCGATGAGACAGCATCCAAATCTTGCGAGCGAGGTCTGGGGGGAAGCGAAGCATCTCGCCAGAGGCGATACACCTTTTGCAAAACGCTGAAATCTTTGGAATTGACGCAGAGAGTAGCAACAGCCTGGAGAACCAGACTGGTGGTGTGGGTCGAAGGCCATATCCGTTGCACTCTGGACGACTCTGTCTCGTCCTTTTGTACGGCGTCTGCTTTTGCATCCTTGAGCAGAAAATTGACAAGCTCGACAGAGATTCCGCACGAAGGTAGCTGGAAATTACGAGCGTAGTAGCGAAGGGCATCTTCCCATTTGCGAGAGTGCACAAGACCATATAAGGTGGCCGTCTCCCACAGCCCATGGGATCCAGGCAACCTTTCGATCGCCTTACGCAAAGGGTCCATGAACTCATTTGCCGTCAGTTTCTGAGCGGAAATCGCATCATCGGCAAAATAATCACCCATCGTTGTCGCCATTGACTGCAGTTGCGCCAGGAGTGTCGCCGAGGGAAGATGACGAACGGAGGAAGGAGCAAGGTGACGGGTCTTGCCGGCAGCTTTGACGCCCTTTTGTACTTGCGTAAGTGCCTTGAGTAGAGCATTGCGAGCTCCAATAACATTTCTCTGCTCGATACAAGCTTTCACATCGTCATAGTAGGTCGGGATCGTCATCTTGGCTCTGTGTAGTACCCTCTTGGCCGATACTGCGGCGATGTTTTGGAGCCGGTCTTGAAGTGCTCTTGGCTGTTCAGGCAAGAGACTAAACACAGCGTCGAGCCTTGCGGCCAGATAGTCGTTGTGTGCTTTGTTCACCTCGCCAAACAACAAACGCGAGGTGAACCCGTCCGGACGCAGGGCGCGAGGATCTTGCTGACCAAGTTCTGCCCAGCGAACCGCGCTTGTGAGTTTGCCGGACTGCGCCAACGCGCGAATCGCGACACTGAAAAGCTGGTATATCGTTGGTTCGGGTGGTGTGAGTTTTGCCGCTTCAGCCAGTGAGAGGAAAAATTCCCATCCTTCAGGCAAAGTGTTTTCTTCACGGCTGGTGCTGTGGCGGAGGACGTATGCAAACGGCATGAGCAGGACACCACGGTACTCCCTGCTGGCAGCAACCAGACAAGTTTCTTGAATGAGCTTTAGATTCTCAGGCTGCGATATCAGCAAACTGTCCAAAACCTGGCGAAAGTTGTCGGTGACTAGTTTGTCTTGGTTTGCGGATTCTGCCGTGCGCTCCGACGCCGAAAGGCCGTTGAACAAAGGAGGACACAGCTTCATCCAGGTCAGAGCTTCCCAGTGCTTGCCATTCTGCATAGACCATAGGGCGGCGTGAGAGAACTCTGGCGATGACGTCGTGATGGGAGTGTGGAGCACTTGCAGCTCGTGCAGATAGACGTTGGCCTTTTCAAATTCTCGCTCCTTGATGAGAGCGAGAAGCAGCGAGTCTGTCCGAGACAGCGAATCTGACTGCGGGGAGACATCTGCCTGACCAGCCAGCTCGTAGGTATATTCGGGTTCAAAGAGAGAGTGGTCGATGTCGCTTGGATGTAGTTCACGATTGGTAAAGTGCTCAAACGATTGCGATGCTGCGTAGGAAGCGGCATGGATCTGCCGACGAAGTGCTATCTGATCCAAAAGCAGGCGAGTAGCATCCTGTCCAGACCTAGAGATCCGAGCAGATCGGCACGCCCTCCACGTCGACTGGACTAGGCGATGCATGCCGATTGCCTGGTCCTCATTGGCGATGTGGCAGCTGGAATGGTTCGTCAAAGATGGCACCTCGAAATCTTCCGAATCGTCCTTCCAGCTCCGAGATCCGAAAAAGTTTGATCAGGTTGTTAGAGTGCTTGAAATCGCAAAAGTGCGACTAGTGCGAACTTCAAAACCGGTTCCTCGGGTTCCACGTCAGCCCGCACACTTTCTCGACACCTGCAGTACAAGACCAGCGCCATGCAGTTGCCTGCCCTTGCCAGCGTACTGGCGGCGCTCGCCACTTTCAGCGGCGCAGAAGCTGCGCTGTTCCCCAAATCATCCAAGGTCACCCTGCTGGACGCCAGCAACTTCAAGCGCGAAGTGCTGGACATTGAGAAGCCCACCATGGTCGCATTCACAGCACCATGGTGTGGACACTGCCAACGTCTTGTGCCCGACTACACTAAAGTCGCAGAACAGCTCAATGGTGTGGTCAAACTGGCAGCTATCGACTGTGACGAGGAAAAGAACAAGCCGGTCTGTGGCAAGTATGGCATCCAAGGTTTCCCTACTCTGAAGCTTTTCCCGCCAACCAAAAAGCGCCTGCCCAAAGACTATCAGGGCGCACGAGCTGCCAAAGACATTGCTAGCTACATGATCGATGCGCTACCCATGGGCGCGAAAAAGCTGATGGCGGAAGAGTTGCAGCAGTTTGCAGAGTACGACGCCGAGACGCCAAAAGTCATCTTGTTCTCCAAGAAGCCCACCAGCAGTCCCCTGTACAAGAGCCTGGCGCTCGACTTCCGCAAGAGCCTGACGTTTGCCTTTCTGCGCGGCGACCAGCAACCAGTCCGCTCCGCTGCCCGAGTACACCTCGGCATTACCATCGACGAGTCGAAGTTGCCGGTACTCATCGTGGTGCCAAGCAGAGCTGACGGCACCGACCTGGACAAAACACAGATCAAGATGTATACCGGCCAGCTCAAATACCACGAGCTCAACCAATGGATCAAAGACACACTTCCAGAAGCAGCGTCTGGCAAAAAGAAGAAACCTCCGACCCAGCCATCACGCTCCGCGCCGCCCAAACACAAGCCGGTCAAGCTGGACGAAGCGATTGATGATCTACCCAGCGGTGCACAGCGAGAATGGCGGGTGGAAGAAGAAATGACGGAGGAAGAGCGAATGCTCAAAATGCAAAAGCTAGCCGACATGATCAACGAGGCCAGTCAGAAACGACAGGCCGCCGAAGCCGACACAGTCACTGACAAAGTGGCCAACAAGGTGAACGAAGCAAAAGAGGCTGCTCAGGATGCGTACGAAAGCGTCAAGCAAAAAGTGTCGAATGCCGGTGCCGCTGCCGCCGAGGTTCTGAACTCGAGTGCCGATGCTGTCAAAGCGCACGTCAGCTCACCAAGTAAAGAATCGCTAAAAGAGAGTATTCAGCAATGGCTCGAAGGTGAAGACGTCGATTGGAGTGGAGAATACGGTTCCAAATTCGACCAAGCACAGCAGGAAGCCGCTGAACTCATTCGCAAGGACCCCAAAAGGGCCGAGGAATTGGCGCTCGAAGGCGAGAAATGGCTTGCGGACCATCTGATTAGCGACATTGAGCTCATGACCCTCGCCCGCGACAAGGGCAACACGAATCCATCGCTGTCAGACGAAAAGCTAGAGCGCGTGCAGGGCATGTACGACGAGCTGCTCAAGCGCATCAAGCAGCGCGAAGACCGACTTGCATCCCTTACTTCCACCCCTCACGATGAGCTATGACTGCAAAATGAATTTATCATTCGACCTGCGTGGGGTATAAACGTCGAGATTCGGGGGTACACTATTCCTTTTTGTTCCGGTAGCCGCCCGGATTGTGTTCTACAATGGGTCCGTTGCCAACAGCACTCGCCTTGCGGTACGAGTGACAGGCATGTGCGTGCTTGAAAAAGGCGGAAAAGTTGCGTCGTCGCTTGGCCGTGCAGATGAGAACCCACTCCTTGCAGTGATGGCATTTGCCCTCAATGGTGCCGGCTGCGTCAGAGTACACCTTGAGGTGCGTGGGCGCCGTGAAGCGAAGGCCAGAGACGGACGAGACACCATGCTTGTGCACCTGATCGTACCAATACTGCGAGTTCTTGAGCTGAAGCCAGTTGCCATTCTCACATCGATCGCACCATGCCTCGCGTGCGTTGCCCGAGCCACGCACCCATCGTGGTGTGTACAGATCACCAGGAAAACGTAGCTTGTCTGTCTGCAAACGCGGCCTGTCCTCCTCGTTCTCTAGCTCAAAGTCGGAGACAGGCGGGTCCGGCATGCCGGTTTGCACCTCGCAGTGCTGGTCGTAGTACACATCCTCCATTTTGCTGCCCGGAAGTGCTCGCAGCACTATTTCCGTGGTAATGTGGAACGGTGTGTTGGCCAGGTTGTTGGCTTGCTGAAGAGCCGATGCCGCAGAACTCGACCGACCGCGTGAATGCTTTTTGTTGGGAGGGCTCGTGCCTGGTAGGCCGCTGGGTGAAGCGGATTCGATGCCGCTGTACCTGACACCGCTGTCCCTCCATGTCTGTGGCAACGAGCCAGAGGCCGCCGCCATGCCCATGCTTGAAGGATAAGTGGGCGAGCTTGCCCAAGGAGACCATTGTGGGGGGTTGTTCCCGTGCGGTGCGCGTCCGGCATGTGGTGCCTGCGGCATTCCGGCAAAGTCGGTGGGAAGAGAGGGCCTGCGGGGATCGTTGAACAAGGACGGGCGATAGTTGTTCATCATGCCGCTGATAGGCGCCGAAGGCTTTGCAAACGACATCCCTGGTGCCATGGAATAGCGCCGGGACGTTGCGTCGTTCGGATCAGCGATGCCATGTGTAGGATTCTCAAAGGCGTCCTCTTCGTACTCGCGCTTGCCGAGACTGTTTTGAGGAAATTCGTAGCTGCCCATTTCGAGACCCGGGCCGGTCCACGCTGGCCGCGATCGAGCCTCGGGCAGCGGTGGTGGATTGAGTCTGCGAGATGCATAATGAGGATGCGCAGAATCGTCCATAGTTGGCGCATGAGGCTGGTCTGACGACCACCAGGGTGCTCCATGCGATGCATCCGGCGTCTCACCGACAGACAGAGGCCGAGAATTCGGGTACATTGGTCGTCGATTCCGGTCCGAGAGCATAGAGGGATCGCTGGGCCGTGGTCGCGAAGCTTCACCGGCAAGACCAGAGGCAGTGGCTGGATTGTACGACGAGTTGCCAAAATGATTGTCGTGCTGAGCTTGACCGTGAGCACTGTTATTGCTGGTATAGTTCTGCATCTGTGAAGGTGGCCAGACGGAAGACTGAAAGCTTGGGTTGTCATAGTTGTCCCCGTATCCCATCGTCATGGCGACAGTTTCCCGAGGTGCATTCCATATCGATGTAGCTGCCTCGACCTCGGACGGTCGGACTGGTTCAAAGTCATCGCTTTTGGTCATAGTCGGGTGGGGGGAGCGGGCTTTGGATGCTGGAGCGCCTGTGAGGCTGGTCAAGAGACCCTTCATTCCGTCACTCCAATGATTCGAGCTGTTGTCAAAGTTGCGCTGAGAGGATGAAGCATAGACTTGCGAATCCGGTTGAGGAGGACGACCGGACATGGTGACGCGTTGAGGCAGCAGGGGCTGGTAATTGGAAGGGCTCGCCGGCTCGTCGCCCGTTTTAGCAGAATTCGCTCCGCTGCTTGCGCTCGGTGTGGACGAGGATGGCCGGTTGGATGAAGACAAGGAGTCCGTGTCAAAGGCAGATGGCGGTGGACGCAGATGGCCATTCATACCCGAGAATATGCTACCTGACCAAAGGCAAGTTGGCGAGACAAGACAAGAAAAGGCAATCACCTACGCGCACGTCAGATAGACACAAGAGTCTCGACAGCTACGGCCAACGGAGCACTAGCATGCCCAGTGATAGATGTGGGACTAACGAGCCAAAGGATGAAGTAGGAAGGGAAAGCTGAGCGTTGAGGAGAGGGGGACGTTGGGTTCCGCGGGCGAAGGGAAGGGACAATGGAATGTGTGATGCCTCCGTTCCGACTCTTTAGAGTGCACAGCAGCAGCAGCCAAGAGATCAAGGGGGAGGAACATGGGCAGCGCCGTCTCAAACACGAAATTCGCTCCGCTCAAGAGCCAGCCACACAAGGCACGAGGAAGTGTCTACCCGAGTCATTTACAGATCGCTCTTGCTGCGACTTGGGACAGAAGACGGATCTCAAAATCTGGATGGTGCCAGGCACTGGGGGAGAGAGAGAGCGCACATCGCATCGCGTCTCGGCAGCTTGCGCGCTTGTCACGGCGAGATCGGGCAGGGTTTTGTCAGGTCTAGCCGCCAGGTTCGGAGCGCGGAAACGGACTGCTTCTTGCATCAACGGCCAGTTCGGATGGAAGGCAGAGACGGAATGCCCATATCGATTGTATTCACCGATGACGTCCGTCCCGGTGCTGACATCTCTCTTGCATCCCCCACTGCCATTCGTAGCCAAAGCCAAAATTGGCCGAAGGGGACGGAGAATGCCATTCTGGATTTTCCGAGGTTTCATTCAGTTGAAATCCTCAGCTGACCATTCATGCCCGTCGTTCTTTGAAGAACGGCCGACACTTGGCAGTGTATCTCCGTATCTCGCGCGCACTCCCGTATCTCCTGGACGTGCTTGCCCGTTGTATGGCAACGAGTGGCATTTGCTTGTTGCAAAAGAACGTGAGCACATTCTGGGGAAATTCCGTGCGCTCCAGATCACGGGTTGCGAGTGGGCAATCCAAAAAAATGGCCGATTGCGCAGTTTTTTTTTGTGGTGTGAATCAGGACGCAGCTCGCTTACACGACACCTGCATTCGACGTACACATTTCCACCATGCACTGGGATTTTTGAGAGACGTCCAAAAATGGCCCCCCCGAGAATGCGCAATCTCGCATGGATACAGCCAAGGGGGCGTCGGGTGTTTAACTCAATGCAACCATGCAGTTGTCAACAGTGCCGTGCCCTCACGCCTCCTCGGAAATCTGCTCGCGAGCAAGCGAAAACAAAAGGCGCTACGCATCCGGTTCCGAACCGCTTCCAAGCGGGGAAGCTGGATTGCCCAGACCCGTTGCTACTGCTACTCGTGGCCTCGCAGCACGAGATACACGAGGCTGAAGCAGCGTGCAACCGTGGGGATCGGCGGACCAGCCGAAAATGTGCAAGACAACCAAAATCATTTTGTAACCAAGTTACGCGAAGCGCGCCTGTTCAAACCCAGCGAGCGACAGTCAGGACCTGCGCAGATGCTGCCAACCCCCCCGATTGGATCTCCAGTCGCAGTCTTCCGCAGCCTGCAGCTGTGTGCAGGAAGCCCAGGCTCCGCTCTAGTGTGCCTTGATACCTGACACAGGGCAAGCCTGGGTGTCGGCATCTGCTTTAGCCTCTTCCAATGACGGGCCTCCTGGAAGAACTTTATTCGCAATTGTCTCCCATTTCTCGGACTGGCGTTTACTCGGCTAAACCTCGCGATGGTTTTGTTTTCGGCGCTCACGAGACTCGCCCACGCCCCCCAACATTAAGCTGGTATCGATGAGATCTGCCCGGCACCTTGTTTCGTCGCAATTCCGCCAAATTGAACTCTTGCGTGCTACGACAAAGTCATGCCAGATATACCCGACGCATTGGCTACTTGCAACAGGCATGACGCCACTGTACTCGATTGCCATTCAATGACCGCACTCTCATGCCGTCTTTTCAACGGCCCGGTTATGCGCCCGGCACTTTGGCATCTCCGTCAAGCACTCATGCCATGCCGGCCATGCGTCTTGGCATGTGGCTAAAACACCCAAGTCTTGCTCTGCATGATGCGTTCTTTCGACGCAGACTGTTGCCATGGCAATACTGTCAAACTCAAGACTCAGTCCGTAGAGTTTGCCATGATCCGTTGAAGAGAAAGTCGCATCGGGGCCTCACCGTGTCGCCATCGGGATTTTCGCGACCAAAGCTCGCTTCTGTCACGAAGCTCATATTTCACGATTCGGCAAAGCTGTGTGAGCTTCGCTTTCAGTAGCGGATCAAAGTCCTCCGATCGCCTCATTACTTGACTAGATGCATCTGCCTCGTCCCGTCCAAGCACTTTCTCATGCAATGTTCCTCTATATGCTAAAATTGCGTCTAAAATGCTAGCGAAGCCTGTCTATGCCGGAAAAGTCCTATTGTTTGGTACTGCCGAGGGCCATCATTAGAGCTGAAACGTTTTGCCAAATGGCACGGTCATGAGCTGACTCGAAGCGTCTCCGCGCGCTTCGAGCTCCTGGTGCAGCTCTCTATGCGGATCGTCCCAGCGTTCGTCGCTCATTTGCCAGGTGCCCCAGTGCATGGCAAATGCGCGCTTGCTGCCAATGTCGTGCGTCACCTGAACAGACTCGGTCACGTGCATGTGTTGGATGGCCATGTGCCAACGAGGCTCGTACGATCCAATAGGGATGCAAGCGACGTCAAATGGTCCCAACGCCCGACCGATAGCGGTGAAGAGGGATGGAGAATATCCCGTGTCACCGCAGAAGAAGAGCGACTTGGGCGCGCCTCGATTCGCAGGCGAATGCACCCGTATCGCGTACGAGTTCCAGAGTGTTGTGTTGGTGTCTAGAGGGCTTCTCGCAGACCAATGACTAGCTGGAACAGCCGTGATATCGAGCGTGCGCGACTGCCGTGAGACGTGGACTGACTCCTCGCTCGCCACAGTAATATCCACTGGGAGATGGCGCTGCTGCCACCAGTCGAGTTCCGTAATCTGGTCTCTGTCAATTCCGTACTTCGTGAGCAGACCAGAGAGCCCGATGGGCACAACAAATGTAGTGTCCCGATCAAATTTGGCAAGCACTGATACGTCCAAGTGATCAAAGTGATTGTGTGTGATCAGCACAACATCCACTTTTGCTTTGCTCATCAGCTCGTCAAACTGGCAAGGCAACGGCCGCATTCTCCGAGGACTGAAGACGGATTCGACCGGCTGGTCTCCAAAGACGGGATCTGTCAGAATGGTAAGCCCGTCCAGTTGGATGAGACATGTACTTTGGCCGATCCAGGTAAAACTGCTCTGACTGGCCTTTTTGACGGCAGCACCTTGCGTATCTTGCGCTGGGATGAAGAGGGATTTCCAATCTACTCTCTGCACGGGTAGTAGCTCTTCGATGCGTTTTCTGCCTTCAGAAGTTCTCATATCCTTCGCCAAGCCACCATCCCACCAGATGCGGGGCTTGTAGAATAGCGAATAGAATCCCTTCCAGATGACCCATTCCCAGGCGCCCTGCTCTCGCCACTCTGGAACTACGTTGGCGTAGCGTCCAAGTATGTGAAGTGAAGAGAAGCGACGTTGGATACGTTCGAATTCTGTATCCGAGGCACCACCGTACCAATTTGCTTGCGTACTGGCGCTTCGACCTAAGTCGGATGCATCTTTGCTGGTTGCCTTGAGTTCAGCAGGCTGATCGTCGCCATGACCATTGATGGCTTCTGCGCCTTTGCTGGGGCGAAACTGCTGCGTCTGGTCGTGACCGAGCACACCCACACGTGAAGCTATCCTTGCTCCTGCGACGATGGTATGCGGAGGCAGGATAGGTGCTTTGAGTGGGTACTTGCGTTTCCGAGCTCTGAGGTGTGACCTTCGTATTGTTTCTTGAGCAAGGTAGTACAGGCCCCATCCGGTCACATACAAGGATGCCGCGGTGAATGCCACAGTCTTGAATTGGACGACCTTGGTTGGCAACATAGTGTTGCCATTACCTTCCGTAGCAAGGTGCCTTTGGGACAAAGGACGCCTCTGCTGTGCAAGGGGCAGTTCAAGGTAGATGACGCTGACTTTTCTGACTTTTTTTTCATGTTCTTTTTCCTGGTGACGTTTGATAAGAATTGAAAATTGTGGCTGCAAAAAAGCCGGTGGTAAAAGGACCCTTTTGACATGTTGGACCCTGAAGTTCGCGACCGGCCCTTTGTTCTTCGCGCTTTGCCCGAGGACAAAGGGAGGCAAGAAGCAACCGCATCCGTCGGACTAGTCAGGTAGGCTTCGGTCTCGCACCAGGCTTCTTGCATCTCTACCACTCCCACTCATGCCGGCAATAAGTTCTTTGGCATGGTCAGTACCCACTGACGGCGTCGAGAGCACAACCACCGACGATCAACTCGACACCGAAAGATCCATTCATAGACTGTTTGGTCCGCTACGCAAGACTCATCAAAACCTGACAGACCCAGAACTGTTCGAAAAAGATGAAGAGATCGTCAATCCTTGGCTCCCTGCTTCGGAGCAGGCAAGTCCTGCCAGACTAGTACTGGAACGTCAAGCTCACATCTCCTTTCTCACAAAGCTCTTGGAGCCTCTGCCTGGGGCTTACACTGCATTTGACACCAACCGGTCTTGGCTGCTTTACTGGATCCTACATTCATTCGATCTCTTGTCCACGTCGCTGGATCCAAAAGGCAGAGCGAGAGCGATTTCGACGCTGATCTCGTTTCAGAATCTCGGCACAGGAGGCTTCGGAGGCGGCCCAGACCAGATCTCCCACCTCATGTCAACGTATGCCGCTGTATCTGCTCTAGCAATCATTGGCGGTCCCGGAACAGTGCCAGGCGCTGAAGACATTGACCAAGGCCGCTCTGTCGAGGCAGGCAAAGGGGGCTGGAACAGCATCGACCGGAGAAAGCTGTACGAATGGATGATGAGCCTCAAGCAGCCAGACGGCAGCTTTCTGGTCCATCAGAACGGCGAGGTTGACGTTCGTGCCAGCTACTGCGTCATCTGCATCTCTGTCATGCTGGGGATCACGACGCCGGAGCTTGTGAGGGGAATGGGAGAGTTCATTGCCAGCTGTCAAACGTACGAAGGAGGACTGGCAGCATCATCGCAGCCAACCTACAACCAAGGCACCGACGGCTTACCGTTTCTAGCAAATCTAGATGCATCAAGGCCTCCACTGGGAGAAGCTCACGGTGGTTATGCCTTCTGTAGTCTGGCTACCCATCTGGCGTTATCGCTGATGCCTGAGTGTGGAGCAGGAAGCGTTCTTCCGGGCCTCGCATCTAGCTCCTCACTTTCCAGCGCTGATCGGCTTGGATCGGCGGGTCGGCTCGACATGGACGCTCTTGTCCGGTGGGCAACTCAGCAACAAGGAATTGCAATCGAAGGATGCGGATTTCGTGGACGAACAAACAAGCTCGTCGACGGTTGCTACGGCTGGTTTTCTGGCGGTGGTCTCTTCTCAGTCATTTCGGCGGTTCTTGAAAACGATCTGATGCAAAGTAGCAAGCCAATCGAAGACTTCAACGGCCTCTTGGCTGCGCCACTCACGCCTCTGACTCGCGCTAGCGCTATCGGAGATACCGACTCTGCCAGCGACGACTCAGCTGCTACCTGGACGACACTGGATTCAGCGCGAACTTCCCCCAATGCGCCGGTGGAAATAGAAGTTGAAGAGGACCTGTCTCCCTTCAGTTTGTACGATCGAGTGGGCCTACAGGAGTACATTTTGGTTGCAGCCCAGAGGCCAGCGTCTCAAGGAGGCGGTCTACGCGATAAGCCGGGAAAGCGGCCAGACGCGTACCATACCTGCTACAATCTGTCTGGATTGTCACTTGCGCAATACTCGGTGCGTCTGTCGCCGGAGACCAGAACATATTTGGTGACACACTATAAGCACACGAACGTCTCTGAATCAGGCGACAAGTCTGTGGACGCATGGAATCGTCAGGTGTATGCCGCTCTGCTGTCATGGACACTCAGCTCCAGAGACGAAGTCGTCATTGCACAGACCGAGCAAGACAAAGCAACAAATAGAATCAATCCGGTGCATCCAATCTTCAACATCACTTTCCCCAAGGCCAAAGCTATCATGGATTGGGCGTATGATCAAGCTTGACTCCTCGCCCATCGGCTGTCCAAGAACGTCTAGACGCCGCAATGCCTTCTTCTTCGGCCAGCTGAAATAGAGACAGAAAAAGTGCGAAGAAAGTGATGACAGTGTTAGGGCGTGTTCTTCGGAGCAACGGGTCCGTGCGATCGTAGGTTGCAGTAGTTGAGCATTCAGTGGAGGCTGTGCGACCTTGTTTCTTCCCCACCAACAGCACGCAACCGGACGAGATGTCGCTCACTGTCAACTTGTCCTCCGTGGCCATCCGCGATGCGTACGAGGCTGTGCTGGATGGCGCCAAAGACTATCTGGTGCTGACCTACGAAAAGTCTTCCAATGATCTACGGGTCCAAGTGGTGGAGAAAGGCGATCTGGACGACCTGAACGAAGAATTCTCAGACGGCCGTATTCAGTATGCCTTTGTCCGTGTCAAGGATCCCAACTCACAGCTACCCAAGTTCGCGTTAATCAGCTGGTGCGGTGAAGGAGTTCCGGAGAACCGCAAGGGTCTGTTTTCGACCCACTCGTCCGCTGTTGCACAGTATCTCAAGGCGTACCACGTCAACATCAACGCTCGATCCGAGGGCGATGTTGATCCCAAAATCATCATGCGCAGGATCGCAGAGTCTTCCGGATCCAATTACTCTGCCGCTGGACAGGCTGCCAATACGCACACCGGTGGTCCAATTACTGCGGTTGGGTCTAGCTATAAGCCCGTCGGCACACCAGACATCCGTGGTATGCAGAAAGGAGCTCCAAAGGACACGATCGCACCCGTTGGATCCTCCTACGCACCCAAGAAAGACGAATTGCAGCAGATCCGATCCGGCGCTGTGCAAGCCTCGCAGCCTCCAAGTGCCCCTCGAGTCACTGCGCCTGCCTTCGACTCGGCACCTACACCTTCACCTGCACCTGCACCTGCACCTGCACCTGCACCCGCGCCGGCACGCGCTCCAAGTTCCGCCCAGACTGCTCCATCGGCTCCTGCACCTGCAGCTGCCAAAGCCGCACCACAGGCTCCTGCAGCTCCTGCTGCGCAGCCTCAAAAGCCGTCAGATGATGACCGCATTCAGCCTGTGGGCACATCCTATCAGCCAGTAAATCTAGGCAGGCCTGGAAAGCTCAACATGGCTAATCGCTTCCCCTTTGGGCAACAAGAAAATGCTGCATCGACACCAGCCCCCTCGTCCGCACCTAGGGTCGCTTCAGGTGGAAATGCGGGCAAGCTGACTTGGAGCCAGCGCCAAGAGGCAGCCCGCAAAGAGAGGGAAGAGGAAGAGGCGCGAGTTGGTGCTCTATCATCCGGTATGCGAACGGCCAGCTTTGGAGGAGCTGCAAGTGCGCCGGCGCCACCACCCGCGCCAGCTGCTCCCGCCGGTCCAGCTGCTCCAAGTGCCCCAGCTGCGCCGAAAGCGCCTTCTCAGCCTACACCACCGCCAGCGCCTACGCAACCGGAGCCAGCTCCGGAACCCGAGCTAGAGCAGACTACCGAGAAGCTGAGCAGCGCACAGATTTCAAGCGGAGCTGGTGGCTTGCAGGGCACAGTGACTTGGGCTTACGAAGCAGCCGAGGACAACGAGCTGACGCTGATTGAAGGTGCCACGATCACAAACATTGAGCAACTGGACGAAGGATGGTGGTCGGGCGTGGATGAACAGGGCAACGAAGGGCTATTCCCCGCTTCATACGTGGAGCTCACTGAAGCTGGTGAAGCCGAGGAAGATGTACCTGCCGCTCCACCGGCTCCGCCTGCTCCTCCTGCACCGCCTGCAGCTCCGGAGCCAGAGGAAGATGAAATTCCACCGCCTCCCCCTCCGCCACCTGCACCGCCTGCACCTCCGGTGGTTCAAGAGGAAGAGGTCCCAGCGCCGCCTCCTCCGCCGCCCGCGCCGCCTGCACCGTCGGCAGGTGGAGGCGCATCTGGAAGGGGACTAGTCTGTACAGCGCTGTACGGCTTCGATGCGTCGGAGGACAACGAGCTGAGCTTTGCCGAGGGCGACACGCTTATCCATGTTGACGATCAGATCAGCGAGGACTGGTGGAGCGGAACTAACGAGAGCACGGGCGAGCAAGGGTTATTCCCGGCAAACTACGTCGAACGGGCTTGATTTGCGACATCATGAGGATCTAATGCGAACGGAAAGGCAGGTGACGCAACCTTCTAGAGCTTCAAACTGCGAAATGTCGAGCGTTGTGACTGTGAAACCCCTCTGCTCGATCAAGGCTTGTGTTGTGGGCGCGTGGCTTGACATGAGGACGTGTGTAGGACCGAGCACGACAACAGCCACGCCATGCGCTTCGGGCACAGACAAATATGAGGGAAACAGGCTGGGGTCGTCTACGATTGGGTCGTAACCGAGCACGGTCCCGTCCGGTAGCGCAGTCACGGCAGATTTGAGATGAAGCGCCTTTGTCACTGGCACGGTCACCACCGTGTACTGCAAGGGTCGCAAAAGAGTCGTGAGCTGTGCTATTCCCTCCTCATTGGTCCTCGACGATAGACCGACGTAGACTGTTTTGCCCACTTTGAGCACATCGCCGCCGTCGAGTGTACCTGGCTTTGTAATTTGTGCAATCTGAGAGATGATATTTTGTCGCAAAAGAGAAGGGAGTAGCGTATCGTTTAGCGTGTCAATCTCTGCTCGCCGGGTCGGATGTCCAGGGGAAGCGACAACAGCCAGCGAGCCAAATACGACGATGGCATCTTCCACAAAGACCGAATCAGGGCACTGGTCAAGTGGATCGACACGGATGACTTGCCAGCCTTGAAGCTGGAATGCACTGATGTACGACTCCCATTGCGCCAAGGCTGTGCTGTACTGTACCTCCTTTGGAGCAGCAATGTGGGTGATCTGGCCCTCGGCGAGGCGGGAGGAGGGCTGTCGAACGAGCAGGTAGCTATTGTTAGACATTGTGATGGGCAGGTCTACGCCTATCGCCTATATGCCTCAGCCCGGAAGTACCGAATAAGATGGGGAAAAAGAATACTCGAATTCCAGAGGCAGAGCGCGTTGGTATATGCAGCTGGCTGTATTCGACATTACAAATCTGCTCGCGCTTGGATTCTCGGTGTAAATCGCTTTCCCCAGCCGTCGGTCTCCTATTCGCTTTCCTCTTCCTCTCTACCATCCCTTGGCTCTTCGTCTATGGAGATTGATTCGCTTTCCGTCCTGCCTCTTACTCAAGCACCAGTCTCCATCCGAATTGTCGCGAGCCTCTGGCTCCACTTGATTGCAGATGTCCAACGGCAGATCGGATTCCTGGTCAACGCCGAGTGCGGAACAGTCGACCGGTGCTCGCAATGAGCATGCAGACCAACGGCTTGCCAGCTCCTCCCAACCGTCAAGCACGCTAACGCCCGGCAGTGTTCCCATGCAGCAATCCAGCTCCAGTCCTTCCCGCCCTGCTCCAGTCGCTTCCTCCTCCAAAACGACAGAAGACACACTCTCGAATCTGCCACCTTCAGTATCCTTTGACAGCCGCAACCCATCCGACTCCAACTTGCGCAACCGTGCAAATATGGACCGTATCAAGAGTCGCGCCGTCGATCCAGGCTGGAATTGGGAGGCGGAGCGCGAAAAGCACGACCATACCGCTTCGCTGAGATCCAATAGTGCTGAACCTCGTCCGCAGCTTCCCGCAAGAGGCTCGTCGCGTGTAATGCCGCGCATCGACACCAGCTCTGCAGCGGCAACTGATAGCGCCAACGGCTCATCTGAGCGCCGCACTGGCATCTCGTCGACTGTCACGTCACCTCAGACCTATCAACCTCCGTCCAACAACATCACGGCAGAACCCGCAAAGTATGAGTCAACAGCACCGCCACCAGCGTCGTCCATTTCCACATCACAGCTGTCCCAACCAACACCGCAAAGCCGGAAACGCGACCAAACTTGTCGCGCTTGCTCCAAACCCATGACTGGACAATTTGTTCGAGCGCTTGGCAGTGTCTACCATCTAGACTGCTTTCGCTGCAATGACTGCAACAAGGTGGTTGCTGCCAAGTTCTTCCCTGCAACGGACGACATGGTGGATTCTGCAGGCACAGGCCGACTTTTCCCACTGTGCGAGACAGATTACTTCCGTCGTCTTGATCTCATCTGCGCAAAGTGCAACGGAGCTCTCCGAGGGAGCTACATCACTGCGCTTGGTATCAAGTTCCATGTCGAGCACTTTACTTGCTCCGTCTGTCCTACCGTCTTCGGGCCGCAAGACAGCTACTACGAGCATGACGGACAAGTCTTTTGTCACTTTCACTACAGCACTCGCTTTGCCATCAAATGTACTGGCTGCAAAACCGCCATCCTCAAGCAGTTTGTTGAAATCAATCGCAACAACACCGACGAGCACTGGCATCCAGAATGCTACATGATCCACAAATTCTGGAATATCAAGCTGACACCGACTGGATCCACTCCAAAGGACGGCGCAGCCCCAACTCCACCCAGCGCCGAACCAACTCAAGTCACAGAAGCAGACCCAAATTCAGTTGCACCCGCCCGCACTGAACCTTCGCCAGATGCCACAGAGATCGAGGCTGTAGAAACGCCGTCATCGCTCAAAACCAAGCAGAAACAAATGGAGGAACGAGTCTTTCGTATCTGGACCGTTCTGTCCGCTTTCGAGGAGAGCTCGGCGGCGTGCATCTCCGAGATGCTTCGTCACGTCAGCAGTGGTCGCTACCTTGGTGGCGTGAGAATGGCCGAAAAGTTCATTCTCCACGTTGAGATCCTGTTTTCAGCAATAGACCATCTCGAGGCCAACTTCCGGCGCGAACAGGCAAAGGGTATCTCGCACATCCGCGAAGCTCGCATGCTCTGCAAGAAGATTGTCAATTTCTTCTCGCTCCTTTCTCACACGCAAGAGACTGGTGCTCGTCGCATGGGCATTACCCAGGAACTCCTGTCTCTGGTCACTGGTCTCGCACACTATCTAAAGATCCTAATCCGCATAGCTTTGACCGGCGCGCTCAAGCTGGATCGCGAGTTCGAGAGACCAGAGGCCCTCAATTGGTTTCTCAGTCAGCTTGCATTCTCCGCCAAGCAAGGCGGCGTCGGCGCCAGCGACAAGCAGGCGCAACAGCCCAACACCAGCACTGTCGATGCAAATGGCAGATGGTACGGCTACCGTAGTCTGCCACGCTCTACCAGCTCTGCGTCTTCAGATCTCGGCGAGACCGCTACCGACCTTTGCGTAGCTTGCGGACAGACGGTAGAAGAAGAGTGCTTGCGCATGGGCGTCAACTTGCGGTGGCACTCAAATTGTCTCAAATGCTCCAATTGCCAGCGTCATGCTGTTCGAGACGAGACTCTGTCGAGAACATCGACTGAGCTTGCCACAGTACTGCCAGACTCTCTCCCAGCCGCCAAATTTGGTCTGGAGTCCAGTCGACGCTCGCTAGAAGGAACATCCTCATCGCGGTCGTCGTCCACAGGGCCGTTGATCTATACCTGCTACTGTCCCAATTGCATTGGTGCAGGCCAAGTTCGATACGGTTTCGAGTCTGTCACTCGCTTGGAGCAGTATGCTTTCCTCCTCCGAGTCGCTTTGAATCGTCTTTTTGCTTTGCTCAGGAAGCGTGGTGTCGTGCCTGCTTCTCCACCCACTACGGCCAGTCCCGTTATGGGTGACAATGCCGACGACTCACTGGCTGCGGAGGTTGACGGCGTGTCGATGCATGAAGTTTACCGTGACTCGCAAGACATCAAGCGGATGAAGTCGGTCAACCTGGATCGAAAGCTGTCCACAAAAGCAAAGCTGCCATACCTTTCCACCGTGGTCGGCAGTCCGTCTGGCAAACATACGCAGACATCAGATGTGACCAAAGCTTCACCGACAGAGATGGTCTCACCCAGGGGCGCAGGACAATCTGCTCTTTTGCGAGATAGTACATCACCTGTCCGGCGTGGAGAAGCAGCGTCACGTGAACCCTCCCCGACCGGACGCGCACCCCAGCGACAGCAAACTTTACCGGCTTCGTTGCCAGGTCAAGACTCTCAACGCGATTTGCTGGACTTGCAGCAATACCATCAGCAAGACCGAGGAGCGCTGTCGGGGCTCAGTTCACCGTTCCCGTCGGGCACAGAATTGGGCTCGATTGTGCCTATTCGTCCTGCTTTCGCCAGGCACAATACAGACGTCAAAATTCGAGAGGATGGTCCGGCGCGTCAGCCATCAGGTGACGATATGATCAAACCGAGACCCAGCGAAGATGGTATCACATTGGCCGATATCCCGCAGCTTCTCGAAGCTGAGCAGGCGCGCGAACAGCACCGCTCCTCGCCCAGCGAAGGTGCACGATGCATCTCGGAGCTGTCTGCGCTCGAACTGTTCATTGTCAAACACATGGCAGTGATGAACTTGAAGCAGTCGGCACTCAAGGATTACGTCAATCTCGACGATCTGATCGAGTTTATCGAGACGCGCAAAAACACGTTTTGGGGCAAAATCTTCAAAGGCGGCAAGGACAAGAAGGAGATCAAAAAGAAAGGCGTGTTCGGCATTCCGCTGGAGATCCTGATTGAGCGCAGTGGAGCTGATTCGACACTTGGAGCAAGCGCAGCCCACTTGCGCGTGCCATCTTTCATCGACGAAGTTATTTCGGCCATGAAGCAGATGGACTTGTCGGTCGAGGGCATTTTCCGGAAGAACGGCAACATTCGCCGGCTCAAGGAGCTCTCTGAGACCCTGGATCGTGACACATCTGCCGTCAATCTACTGGACGATAATCCGGTCCAATTGGCTGCCTTGCTGAAGAAATTCCTTCGAGAACTACCTGATCCTTTGATGACGTTCAAGCTGCACAAGTTGTTTGTCATGTCCCAGAAGCTCGAGCCGGAAGCCGAACGGCGACACATTCTGCATATGGTCACCATCCTCCTGCCCAAAGGACACAGGGATACGATGGAAGTGTTGTTTGCCTTCCTCAAGTGGGTTGCCTCGTTCTCTCACATTGATGAAGAGACAGGCAGCAAGATGGACCTGCCGAATCTGGCCACTGTCATCTGCCCCAATATCTTGTACAGCAAGGGAAGCGATCCGACAAAGGACGAGACTTTCTTGGCCAATCGAGCAGTGTCGTACATTCTTGAACATCAAGACGACTTTTGGAAGGTGCCCGAAGAATTGGAAGCGGTGCTACAGGACAAAGACCTGATGAATACGTCATCCGAGCTTACATCTCGCGACATTCTGAAGCGATGTGAGCGTATCGCTCGAATGCGTCAGCAACGCGGTCCAAGCAGCAGTAGCATGGGACGTGGAGGCGGGCCTCTGCAAGCTGGCGAGATGCAGAACCGACACCGACCGGACGTACACCCTCCCACAACGATGCGACAAGTCCAGCAGCGTGAGCAGTACCAGCACCAACAGCGACAGCTTGGCGCGCCCTCGTCTGGCGTTCAGATGAGCAACGGTTACTCTCGCAGTCCCGAACGGTCCGGCCAGTGGTCAGCCGGCAGTCTACCATCGTCCAAGTCGTTTGCATACAGCCCAATTGACCGAGTTCCATCCAATGGTCTCTATGGTTCGTCACCCTCGAAAGGCCACTACAATGCCGCTACTGCTTATGCTGAACAACAGCGTACACCAACTTCGGCATCAAGCTCCAACTTTGCATCCTTCCAGCAGCAGCAGCAAGAGTCGTACTCGATTCCAAACACCAGCTACTACATGCCATACCGACAGCACAACAACAGTAGCAGTGACGGTGGAGATCACGCCTCGCCTGTCGAACAAAACTCACGCTAAGACTGCGCAGCTTGCTCCACTATAGCACTCACTCCCTGTCATCGAGTAGAAGCCGTCGAGACATGCTTTGATAATTTAATCATGCCACTCCACCTCACATTTGCAGATCGTACCTGTGTCAAAGATTTTAAGGTTATTGCGGTGGAGACTTTGTTTTTGGCGGAAATTGACGTGAGCTGTAGAGCGGTGTAGATGTTGGAGACGCGTCCCTTGTCAAACCACCAGCACACAACATGTTCTTTTCTTTCGTTGGCACGTTGGAACACGCCTTCCACTCTGCACATGACTCGCACACACAAGGCTCTGTGACTCACATAATGAAAGCTAACGCATATCGTAGGCTCACGCGCGTTGTGTCCTGATACGCAACTACCGGAGTTGCAGGCGTGAAAAAACTCCGGGGCGTTTGGGTTAAAGTGCAGGGGCGCAGTGTCAGTCAATTGCTTGGCGATTCTATTGCTTGGCGGAGGGAGGTCTGCGCTGTTGGTGTAGCGATTGTGAATAAAAAGCAGGGAGCGGGAAGGGGTGCGAGAGGGGCTTGTCGTTGATCCACATGGCAAGTTGCAGTTTTTGATCCAACTCCGCTGCTGTTCAACCACACGTTGCATACGTGCATGCTCTACGCTCGTTCCAAGGCTCAAAAGGTGTTTCTTCCCCACCTCATACTCCTTTCCACTGTACCATACTCGATAGCAGTAGCCTGGAACTGACCATCGCCACGCTCGCGTACAAGGGCTGAAGACAGCTGATAGAAGATGATGAGCCAGACGTCTGCGTCCAGCTCAGGGTCTATACCGGTAGCTCCACCTCGGCACGAGTCACTCCCACCGCCACCACTCCAGCCGCGCCCACAACGACCGCCTATTCGCATCATTGTCTTGTGTGACGGCACAGCACAGCAGCGCAACTGGGTGAAAACCTCGATCAACAAAAATGCCCCTGCAGCCCAGTCGGGTGACTTTTTCACCAACGTCGCCCTCCTAGCCAAAGCTATCGCCAGCTCCTCGGCTCCCACTGCGACAGACAGCAGCCCTTCGATGGGGAAAAGTCCCGCAGATGCACCGGTCATGTCGCAACTGGTGTTCTACCAGTCGGGAGTGGGCACTACCTCTACGTTCCTCGCCAACTTGGTCGAACAGGGCACCGGTCTGTCGCTGGGGACCAAGATCGAAGAAGCTTACTCGTTTGTCTGCGACAACTACCTGCCAGGCGATGAGCTCTTCTTCTTTGGCTTTTCCCGTGGAGCTTACACAGCTCGCTGTATCTCGGGCATGATCAACTGGTGTGGAGTACTGAGCAAGATTGAAATGACCCATTTCGCCGATATCTGGGGTGCCTATCAACGCCGGGATCCAGAAAAGATTGAGACCGACGACGAAGCAGCCGAGGTGCTGTTCCAAGCCACTGGACGGTACCCCAGTCAGGCAAGCGAGGAGACGACCACCAGCATGTTTGTCTACAACCTCGAGCACGACACTACCCTATCGCCTCAGCAGCGAGCTACGATGCTTCAACAGCGGCAGCAGCGCTGTGATCTCAGACGACACAAGGTCAGACCGCCTGAGATCAAAGTTGTGGGCGTATGGGACACAGTGTGCGCGCTCGGCTTCCCGGGCCTGTTCCAGGACAATGCGATGATTGATTTCTTCAGCTTTTACGATCCCGGGTTGGGCAGCAACATTCAGTACGCCTTCCACGCGCTCAGCATCGAAGAGGACCGAAAGGACTTTTTGCCGACTCTGTGGTATCAACCAAAGCATGTGCCTGTTCTTACACAGACGTCTTCATTGCAAGATAACGTCTCTGTCCGCTCTGCGCAGGCCGAAGGGCCCTCGACGGGCGTGCACCGGCAAGTGCTAAAGCAGTGTTGGTTCCAAGGCGTGCACACAGATTTGGGCGGAGGATATCAGTACCACGGGCTATCAGATATTTCGTTGATCTGGATGGCCTCTCAGCTGGTAGATCCACACGAGCAGCCCGACGGCCGCATGACAGCCGGCAATCTGCTCAACATTGATTTGGAGCTACTTCGTTCAGTACTGGATCAACGTCGCAACTGGGGTTGCCAGATTCCGCATAGATCTCGACCCACCGTTAACTTCCAGCAGACACGCACCGTACATCAGCGTCGATTTGATCCCTCGTCGATGAAGCGAACAGTATGGGCCAACATGTCGCAGGGAAGCCGCACTTTCGAGTCCATCCACCCTTCCGTCGTCGTTGGCGGTCGGATCGACAAGAACACGCACAAGGCGTTTGCAGAACTGCGGACTGACAATCCAGCCAAATTCAACGAGATGTGGGCGGCCGCGGAAGACTTCCAAAACACCATGAGACCTACTGAGCTTGCACTGTACTGGAAGCAGCCAGGACCGTACCCTAGCCCGATGATCGACCCGCGCAACCCGCGCAATCCCCAGCAAGGCGGCTGGAACATCGCTCTCCCTGCGGAAAACCCATATGCAGACTACCCTCTACGTCCCAAAGCAGTCAATGGCGACATCGATGACGACGTTGAAGCACAAAAGATCCGGTTCATACCAAGCCTGGAACTGGGTGAGAACCCGGTGGACCTATCGCGTCATCCCAGGTTTTCATCAATGTGGCAATCGGTGTACGACGCTGTTGCGTTGCCCAACATGGCGGTAGTCAATGCGCTCAATTTGCGCGCCGTGCCGCGTGCCAATCTCAACCCCACCGCCCTGCAAAATGCTTGGTGGAAACTGGGCGACAAATACATGGGCTACTCCGGCAGGTACAAAGACATGTACCGCGGTTACTCTGCATAGGCCTCTCACACTGCCTCACATATATCATACCCGTAAGAACTGTCAACATCTCCAATTTACCTGTCACAGGAAGTGCTCTATTATGCGTGTGTGTACGTTTGTGCCCTAGAGATCACGGTCTACGCGATCGTTGTCGCTATCGTCTCCATCGTCGTCAGAGTCGAGCTCTTCGCTGTGTACGCTTTCTTCGTCTTCACTATCGGCGTACTGCTCTGACTCCTGCTCGTCTTCGTCTGCGATAGTGTCGAGGTCCTCGTCAGCATCGTCAAACGAGATGAAGTCGTTCTGCTGGATGAACGCTTTTGCCTTCTTCCTCTTGCCCGTACCATTATAGGCAAAGCTTATGCCGGCGTCGGGGTCTTTCTCGTCAGCGTCTTCGTCGCTTTCACCTTCACTATCATCGAGGCTGGATTTGTCTAAAGGCCTTTTCCGCTTGGTTGCTGCATGTTCCACTTGATCCAGATGCTGCTCATCGTCGTCGGTGAGTTGGGCAGCAGCGTCGTCCCGCACGAACAAGTCGCCGTCCTGCAGACGATCGAGATCGGCAGTCTCACCATTCTGCCTTGCAGAAATACCGTTATTAGGATTCGCCCGGAGGATATGAAGTAATTTGCAGCCTTTGCGATTGCACTCGCCTTTCTCGAAAAAGTCGGGACATTCGTATGTGTGTCTCTCGGTGCAGTTCTCGCCACGGTCGCACCAGCCGTATTTGCTGAAATCCCTGCAGATCTTGGTATCGAGCCCATTCGGCAATTTGTCCGAGTGCGTGTAGATGCAGGCAATGCCATTCCGACATTCTCCCGTCCGGAGATAATGGACGCAGTGTGGAACTCGTTGTGGTTTTGGGGTATGCGAAAGAGGACATGTGCCTTGCGGTAGAGTACAGCCGGCTGGCCGCAGAAGCTTGGGACAAAGCGCTATTTTGGTGATGTCGTGTGCATAGGGACAAGAAAGCCCGCGTTTGCATTGGCCAGTCTTGGTGAAGAATGCGCAGAGCGTCTTGGCCTTGGACGCGTTGTTCGTCGATAGACCGGAGCTGCGAGCAGCTGCATTGCGGGTTGCCTGGATGTCGCTTATCTGGCCAACCATGGTATTGAGTCTTTGCATTTTGGCGAGCGAGTCTCTCTGTGCCCGTCGCTTGGCTAAAAGGTCGGCGGAAATCAGGTTGCCACGTTTGGTGCGGACGTAATTTTGACCGTTGATATGAGTCTTTAGCGGGACAGCAGACGCTGCAGTATCTTCGCTTTTCGAGCTCGTCGATGACTCGGGTACAGCTGAGGATGGCTGCAAGGCTTTTTTGATGAGCTTGGTCCCGCTTGGGTCAAATTCAAACACGACGCCGTCGATAATGACCTCGCCCATGTTGTCGCCTCTGCGAACGGAGGAAGAGCCAGACTTGGGTTTTGATTGAGACGCTATCGCTTTGGAGGTAGCAGTGCCGGTGTTGGCGGCAGCTCGGGCCTTTTGAGTGGCTGCCAACGCAGCCAGACGCGCCGGCTCGGTTTTCTCAAAGGTCGACGCGCTCAGCAAGCTAAGATTATGAGTGCTCTTGCGTTTGACCCAGCGATCTGAGCCCTTTGTTTCCGCTTCTAATGGCGTAGAGGTAGTAGATTGCTGTTTAATGGGCTTAGAGGTGTCGTTCAGGATCAAGGTGCGGTTGCGTTGCGGGACTGCGCTAGTCGGGTAGCCGCCCCTAGAGCCACGATATGTTCCTCGGAAGGAAGCTCTGGCGCGCGTAGAAGGGCCAAAGGAAGAGTGCGTCTTGTGCGTCTGGATTGCCCCGGACAGCCTGGCAATCTCGGCTTTGAGAGCCTCTTCCTCATCCATTTTCTGGCCGCAGAATGGTGGGAGGGAAAGTATGGCGCAGCGAATGTGTACTTCTACTCACACTTCGGGACTCGGGGATGAGCGACTCGTGCGAGTGGAGGGCAAAGCGCGGAGACGGCCGGCTTTTTCGCCGGCGTACCGTGGGCGGTGGGACCAAATTAAGCGATAGGAAAAGGATGCACCGCCAACAACTCGGATCGGCATCCGACGTACCGACGCAGCGATAACCGCTAAATTGCCGCCATGCAGCGGAGGATTGTGCCAAAGCGCCAAAGATTGCCCAGCCGCATCTTGCCGTGGGTCGTACGAGCTTGCTCTCCCTTGCCACAACATATATATCCCCTCGGCGCTCATACCCTGCTAGTCCCATCGTGCATCAAGCATCATGGCCGAACGCAAGCCGTCAGACGCTGTGTCCAACAGCTCTTCCGATCCCGTGTCCCACATGCCCCACACAATCGCCAAGGTGAATCCCGTCACCCCGCACAAGAACGCAGTGATGCGTGTTTACAGCCTGCCTGTCATGCAGGTGGCGTTGGTGGGCATGGTCTGCTTCCTGTGTCCCGGCATGTTTAACGCCATCTCGGGCATCGGCGGCGGTGGACAAGTCAATGCAAGTGCTTCCAACAGCGCTGCTATTGCCCTATACTCAACCTTTGCTGTTGTCTCTTTCTTTGCCGGAACCATTCACAACAAGCTCGGATCTAGACTCACGCTCGGCATCGGAGCGCTCGGATACTGTCTCTACATTGGCGCGTTCTTGTCCTACAACATTAACAAGAACAACGGCTTCGTCATTGCCGCCGGTGCTATTCTTGGATTCTGTGCGTCGCTGTTATGGACAGCTCAGGGCGCTCTCATGCTCGCGTACCCTACCGAGCAACAGAAAGGTCGCTTTATCAGTGTGTTTTGGGTAATCTTCAACCTGGGAGCAGTTCTCGGTTCTGCCATTGAGCTCGGCCTTACGTACAACTCGCAGGCAAACTCCGTCTCAAATGGCACTTATGCTGCATTCATCGTGCTCACCGGTTTAGGCGCATTCGTCTCTGCGCTACTAATGCAGCCGGCAAAGGTAGTTCGCGACGACGGATCTCGTGTCGTCGTGCCTGCGCAGACGTCATGGGCCAAGGAGTTCAGAGGCCTATTCATTCTTCTCAGGAGCGATCCTTGGGTCGTATTGATGTTCCCCATGTTTTTGGCAAGCAATTGGCCGTATACCTGGCAGTTCAACGACTATAATGGTGCTTTGTTTACGTTGCGAACAAGGGCGCTGAACAATCTGCTTTACTGGCTGTCCCAGATGGTGGGCAGTCTGGCGTTCGGACAGGTGCTAGACAGCAAACGGATGTCGAGGAAGTCGAGGGCATGGCTAGGATGGTGCATCGTCTTTGCCATCATGTGGGCGGTATGGGGAGGTAGCTACCACGTCCAACGCACCTACACTCGAGAATCCATCACCTCTGGTCTCACACAAAAGGTCGACTTCAACGCCAATCGCTCAGAGTACGTCGGTCTTTGCTTCCTCTACATTTTCAGCGGTGTCATGGATGCTGTCTGGCAGAATCTGTCCTACTGGCTTATTGGTGCTTGCTCCAACGATCTGTCCAAACTTGGCTATCTGGCCGGCTTCTACAAATCGATTCAGTCTGCAGGTGCCGTCGGTGCTTTTGCCATGGACAAAGATCTACATCCCTACATGACCAATCTGGCGGTGACATGGGGACTATGTGTTGCAGGCATGCTCTTTGTCATTCCAGTCATTGCGCTCCGCGTCAAGGAACACACCGACCCGTTGGATGAGGTCACCGTTCCCGGTAGAGCCGAAGAGATTGCCAACGTCGAGAAAGAGGCTTTTGCCGACAACCTCGCTCACACGAGTGGAAGCTCTTCCGGTCATGTGTTGGCCGATAGTGCACCTCTCACAGACACAAGCTCGGGCCAGGCGTTAAGTGAAAAGCCATAGCCTCGCACGCAGTTCAATGTGACTAGCCTTTGTCCTCTCGTAATCTGTCTGAAGTTAAGAAAAAAGAAAATCAAGGGTCTTGCGGAAGCATGCACGCCGACGGTTTGCATTACCGGGGGTGGGGCCGAGTCTGTGCACGGAACAGCTTCCTGCGCAAATGAGATGAGGCAAGGCCAGACTCTGTCCTTATCTCCACCATCTCTTGAGCTGCTCGCTGTCCAGATGACCACCGAGATGCTCGCAGATGGCAAAGGCTTGCTGCCGAGTCATGCCACTTTGCCCGTTTCGCGGACTAGCTCGCCTCGCACGAGGGGCAAAGGTTTGCTCGTTCTTCTCACGTTCGCGTCCGTGCTCTACTATCTGGGCGGCACACTGCAGCAGCTGGGCAACGTAGGTGCGGGTCATCATGTGTACGAGCCTACGGCCAACCCGCGCTTTGCGCAGCTGTTCTCCGAAGCGCTCGCCAAATGTGATGCTGTCGATGCGCCTGTTGGACCACCTGCGCACTTTCACTCCCGGACCAAGTCGGAACGTTTCGACCCGACGCTGGCTCACGACCTGCTGATACGCAATGCGACTCTCTGGACGGGCGAAGATGGTGGTAAGCATGTGCTGCACGAGCATGACATCTTTCTGTCGCACGGTCTGATCCAATGGATTGCCCCGGCCGGTAGCAAGAAGGTCAGCTTGGATGCGGTCAAGGAGCTTGACGCTGCCGGTAGATGGCTCACGCCTGGACTGGTCGACATGCATGTCCATCTGTCTGTCGGCGCCATGCCTGCGCTCAAAGGCCATGATGATGTGAACAGCATCGGCAAGAACACGAATCCATACCTTCGGTCTGTCGACGGTATGAACCAGCACGACGTCTCTTTCCACAAAGCTATTTCAGGCGGCATCACGTCCGGCTTGGTCCTTCCAGGCTCAGCCAACAGTATTGGAGGACAGGCGTTCCCGATCAAGTTCCGTCAGGTGTCATCGCACATCCCAAGCGATCGCCTGATTGAGCCCCCAACCTCACTCGCCGCTTTGGGCCAAGGCCAAGGTCACAGCACAGCGCACGAGTCAACCACAGGCATGCTTCGAAACGATAGCTCAAGCAGTTGGCGATACATGAAGATGGCCTGCGGTGAAAATGCTCGTCGTGTCTACAAGACAACTCGCTTTGATGAGGCGTGGGACTTTCGACGCACCTTTACCAGCGCTACAACGCTCAAGACGAAGCAAGATTCGTTCTGCGCCTCTGCACGACACTTTGTCGCGACGCACGGAGCCAATGCCTCGCCGACCTCTGAGGCAGAGCTGACGTTTCCGGAAGATTTGGAGCTGGAAGCTGTTGTGGACCTCCTCCGTGGCAAGGTCAAGCTGAACACGCACTGTTATACGCAGATTGACTTTGAGACTTTTGTGCGTCACTCGAACGAGTTCCGCTTCCCAGTGGCTGCATTCCACCACGCTCACGAAGCCTACTTGGTGCCAGACTTGCTCAAGCAATCGTATGGGAACGTGACCCCCGCCGTAGCCATCTTCAGTACAAACGCGAATTACAAGCTCGAAGCCTACTTTGGATCTCCCTTTGCTGGCACGTTGCTGGACGAAGCCGGTATCACGCCAGTCTACAAATCTGACCACCCTGTCACTGACTCTCGACGCATACTCAACCAGGCTGCACAGGCGCACCATTTTGGCTTGCCCGAACATGTCGCCATGCGCAGCGTAATTTCCGCCCCGGCAGAAAGGCTGGGTCTTGACCACCGACTTGGCTACCTGAAAAAGGGCTGGGATGCAGACCTTGTTCTCTGGAACGCACATCCCCTGCGGATGGGCGCCACTCCTGTTCAAGTCATCATCGATGGCGCCCTGCAACTCGGCGATCATGCTCACACACCTTCTCCGTCGCTCCCTCACTCCCGCGACTCCGCAATGAGCTCAAGCGATGACCCGCGAAAAGCTCCAGCATCCGCTAACTTCACCACCGAGATCAGCAACGTCAAGAAGTCATACGACAAGATCATCACTTTTGAAAAGTACGCCTTCCCGACTGCTGCCAGCGGCAAGAAAGACCGAATCTTGGACTGCGTCGTCTTCAAGAACGTGGGACAGCGATTTGTGCGCACCGAAGCCGGTGTTTCGTTGACGAAGTTCGCAGGGCAAGCGGGAACTATTGTCGTGCAAGGCGGCGAGATTCTATGCTCTGGATCGGACGATACGTGCGCAATGGCGTCCTCCTGTGCAAAGGATGTCGGCAGAGTGGTTGACCTGAATGGAGGCTCACTGCTTCCAGGTCTTACGTCGTATGGCTCTAACCTCGGCGTGACGGACATTGTTTCCGAGAGCGAAGCGTCGGATGGATTTGCCATCGATCCTGCAAGCTCGGGTGGCTCGACACCGCGCACGACGAAAGACTACCTGCAGGACTGGAAGCTGCCCGCGGCCATCGACGGCTTGCAGTACGGTGGGCATGACTTGCTGCGAGCGCGGGCTTCGGGCGTTCTCTCAGCTATCGTCTTCCCGCAATCCGACACGTTCTTCTCTGGCATCAGCGTGAAATTCGACACCGGTGCTCTCACGACCCTGGACCCAGGCGCTGTCGAGGTAAGCCATGTCGCAGTACACATCACACTCGCACACAACGCGGGCAACGGTGATACACCCAGTATTTCGGAGCAGATCGGTCTACTCCGTCGGATCTTGACCGGCGCTGACGCTGAAGAGCAGGGAGGCGAACAGAGCGTTTGGGCCCGTGTCGTGTCTGGGAAATTACCCTTGGTGGTGACAGCGCTGAAAGCGGACCACATCGCATCGCTACTGCGTCTCCGCGATCAGTTCCCCAGTGTTCGACTGGTTATCTCGGGCGCAACAGAGGCGCACCTGGTTGTCGACGAGATCGCGAAACGCAAGCACGTATCTGTGCTTCTCATTCCCCAAACGTGGCCGAGAACGTACGACGAATTGCGTGCGCTTGACGGCCCACCTCTGACCAAGGATACAACCCTGTCGGTGCTTCACAAAGCTGGCGTCAAGGTGGGGCTCAAGATTGAAGAGGCCTACCAGGCGGCCAACCTGCTGTGGGATGCCACACGTGCAGCACTCGAAACCAACGGCCTGCTCGACACACATGAAATTGTCCGCCTGCTGTCTTCCAACATTGACGACGTACTTGGCATTCAGACCAAACGATCTCCCTCCGAGTTTGTTGCTTTTGACGGCAACCCGTTCGAGTACGGTAGCAAGGTCGTAGCCATTCACACTGACCAAGGTGTCGAGTTTGTCCAGTAGTGCCCGAACCCAACCTTGTTTTTTCTTTTTTGAAATGCCAGATTGTCAGATCAGAAATTGACGGAAAGTGCCGGCCGTGCCGGAAGTTTTGGGTGATTGTGGATTTCTGAGGCTGCAATCACAATCGATTTGGGCGTGTGTTGGGCGGATGGGCCACCCTTCTAAACTCGATTGATAGCCAGAAGTCGCCGTTGCCATAAACCTTCCAAACTTCCCACACTACCGCAGAAACATATTTGCCTCCTACCACGCCAATTTACGCAAGAATGGTTGGAACACTCGTGCTGACACGTCATGGACAATCCGAGTGGAACAAGCTCAACCTGTTTACCGGTTGGAAGGATCCAGCTCTGACCGAGCTTGGACGGGAGGAGGCGCTGACCGGTGCCAAGCGAGTGGCTGCGACGGGGATCAAGTTTGACATTGCCTTCACCTCGGCCCTGCAGCGTGCGCAGACGACGCTCGATATCCAGCTCAAGGAGATCGGTCAGCAGGACATCACCATTAAGCGTGATCAGGCACTCAACGAGCGAGACTACGGCGAGCTGTCTGGCCTGAACAAGGACGACGCACGTAAGAAGTGGGGCGAGGAGCAGGTGCACATCTGGCGTCGAAGCTACGACATCCCCCCTCCCGGAGGCGAGTCGCTCAAACTCACCGCAGAACGCGTATGGCCCTACTACTACAAGGAAATCCTCCCCCTCGTCAAAGAGGGCAAAAACGTCATTGTCGCCGCCCACGGAAACTCTCTGCGTGCCATGATCAAGGACATTGAGAAAATCTCAGACGATGACATCGTAGGCGTCGAACTCGCCACCGGCGTACCCATCGTCTACAAACTCGACCACGACGGCAAAGTCGTCTCGAAAGAAATCCTCACCGACACCAAATAGATCTCTTACCCCCCACCCACTCTAGCGCACGCGCGCTATACGCAATTCTACACACTTTTGATGACTTCTTCCTTGAAAATTGGGGAGGTTGTTTTTCTTACTTCTACTAGCAGCGCGAATTTGTGACCAGAGGGTACGAGTTCCGACGAAATGTACATATAGTGAGAGGGCTGAAACGAAAAGGGGGCGGGGGTCAAGCGACGGCTAGGCATCAACTTCAGGACCGTCAACACGCGAAACCTTCTGCATAAAGTTGGCCACGCGCGCGAGATCGACGTCCGGACCATCACTCTCCATCGCGGTGAGCAGGTCGTCGAGCATCGTCTCGACCTTGGACTGCGGAATGTTGGCGCAGATGGCAACCACCTGCTGGCATTGGGTCTCCTTTTTCGCGCTGATCTCGTCCAGTTCGCTGATCTTGGCGGAAAGCTCGATCTGACTGGCTTCGTAGAACGACAGAAGCCAGCGCAGACGAACAAGCTCTTCCAGTCGAGGTGCGTCACCCACAGCAGCGTCGGCGAGGTCCTTGGTGATTTCGCCGGGCGAAACGAACGGTACCTCGTCCTGTGTCGTCGCTCGTAGGACAGCCTGTTTGTCGTCGTCGACATCCATCGCCTCGCCGCCGTTGGACGCCGACGCGCTGAGCACGACGCCGGACTCTCGCGCTTCCTTTTCCAGCATCTGAATTTGGGCGTCGAGCTCCGCCTCGTCCACGACCCCGCCATGCATCGACGTCAGCTGCTCCATCAGTCCGCGTCGAAGGTTGCGCACTCGTTGACGTGCCTCGTCCTTCTCCGCCAACTTGCTCTGTGCAGCTGCAACATTGCGGCGTCGAGAAGCCAAGTCCCGCGTAGCAGCTTGCAAGTGGCTCTGCACCGTCGAGATCGCGTCCTGCTTCTCCTGGAGCTCCTTTTCAAACGTAGCTTGCAGGTCTTGCAGCGTCGATGCTAGTTGGTCTCGCACGTCGGAGCTCTTCATGACAGGCACCTGCGACGGTCTCGCCAGCGATGCGATAATGTCTTGCGGATTTTGCGAAGCCAGATCGGCGGCTGTCGACGAAGGCAGCGGAGCTGACTCCTGCGATCGTGCATCTTCACCAGCTTCGATGCCCCAATCCGACGGTCGGATACCGAGCGCATTGGCTAGGTCCTTGCGTGCTCCGACGTCCAAAAGCATTCGCACCATGCTCGCGTTGCCCAAGCGGGCCACAATTCCGAGAGCGGTCTCGCCGTCTTCGTCCTGCGCATCAACGAGTCCTTTGTACTTGGAGCTCTTTTCACTGCCAATGTGTTCAAGCACACAGGCGAGGTAGTACCGTGCCGAAGCAGCACGTCCCTTGAGCGCGGCAACGAGGGCAACGTGATGCAGAACTGTGCGCTTCTTGAAATCGCGCGTGTTGAGAGAGGCTGACAGAAGGTTGAGCAAGACGGGGAAGGACGAGGCGTCGTACGAGTTGGTCACGAGCACAGATCGGTGAAGCGCCGTTTCGCCCGCGTGGTTGCCAGCATGAACGTTGGCGCCGCCCGACCAAGACGGTCGCGCGACCAGGGTTTGGACAAGCGGTAGACGGCATAGCGCTGAAGCCCAGTGTAGAGCTGTATGGCCGTGATCATCAGTGACCAGATCAAGGGTTGGTTTGGGTCCGTCAGAGCCACTGGCGCCCAGTCCACCTAAGCTCGCTTTCTCGCGCAAATCACCCAGCAATTTGTCCAATCTCGCGTCATTGGACGAAAGGTCGGCGGAAGGCAAGGTGGTTGACTCTGAAGAACTTTCGTTCGCAGCCGGGAAGGTATCGTCAGCAAAAAGACTGACGAGATGATCACGCATTCGCTTCTCTCCTTCGTCGTACGGCTTAGGAGGAAGTGCCCGATCGGCGTAACGCGGTGTAGTCCCGTCTCGACCCGCAGCTTCGGGAGGGCCGACAGCCATTCGATGACCACGTGGAGCAGAAGCGGCTCGCAAAGAGCCACCAGCGGGTCCGAGTGCGTTGAGATCCTTGACAGGCGGAGGACCAAGCACGGAGCTCGCGTCCCGTTCCGGACTGGTCAACCTCGACCTTTTCGCAGCGGCACCGCCCTGATCGGGTTCAGCTACCCTCTTGTCCCCGGCCTCGTAATGGTTCCCGCTCACTTCTGGCAGGGGGATCCCCTGAGGAGCGTAGCCGTATACATTGTAGTTCTTGAGCGCTTCCTGTTCAGCTTGCGAGGATCCGGGAGGAATGGCGTGAGGACCGAGTGAGTATCCGTCGGGAGCATAATTGTTGAGCAGTCCACCTGCTCCAGGTGGCATGAAGAGGGCAGGGGACAAATCTCCCTGCTGGATGTCTTTGGGTGGCCTGAGGGACAAGAATCGTGGCTGTTGGCTCGGCCCGCTGGGACCAAGAGGAGCAGGAGAATATAATTTGCTGTTTGGCGTTGCTGATCGGCCATCAGCTATGGCGGAAGCGGAAGAGTTGCGGGCAGAAGAAGCGGGCTTTCTACGTTGGAACAGCTTTGGGATTTGGTCAGCCGTCGAAGGATCGAACTCAAGGATGGGCTTGAGCAGATGCGAGACATTGTACTCTGCAGCGACTTGTTGAGCACGCTGAAGAGGAATCCATGTGCCTTGAAACTTGCCATAGCCTCCCTGGATTTTCTCGTGCTCTCCGGTCAAGATACTTTTCTCCAAGATCTTTGTTCGTCGGGTCTTTTCGATACCTGCGATCTTGAGGATCTGGGTTGCGTTCAACCAGCCATCTTCGCGTCTACGCATGACGGCAATCCCGCGAACGGTGATCTCATAGACGGGCACACTGGAGTAGGTCGCGAGATAGACGGTGGGCACATTCCCAGTGGGATTCTGCAGTGCAGCATTGGCCTGGGCGGGGGTCATGTCCTTAAGTTGAGCGGGCGTAAGCGGACCATTCTGGGACGTGGGAATGCTACTTCCATTGGGTGCATGGCCCATGATTCGCTGCAAGTTTTCGGAAGCCGAAGGCGGAGGGCCCGACGCACTGGTCATGTCGACGTCGGAAGTAGGATGGAACGGCAATAGACCGGCGCGTGCCAAGGCCGAAGCGGCGTACTCCAAAGACGAGGGGGGAAGCGCGGGGGCTCTAAAGTCGAAAGCAGCCGTAGCACTGATTGTAGCCAGCTTTGGCGCAACGCTGTTCAGCAGAGGGGCAACAAAAGGAGCGGATTGATTGACAAAGCTGGACTTGGAGAGGGTGCGTCGAGGCATCAGAGAACCAGACGCTTGCTTGCGAATCCAGACACCCTCAGTGCGAGTGCGGTGGAATGGGTTAAGGTTGTAAGGGACAACCGATCGGGGACAAGAAGTCGTCTCTCTTCCGCCCTTCTCAAAAGTCACACTTTCTATCGCGCACTTTCGGGCAGACCGACACTCGGCAACCGTGACTGAACAGATGCACTTTTTCCTACTTTTCCAGTTTCGACGCTTCACTTTAAAGTGGAATCGCGCTCCGGACGCATGCGCGCGCGACGCGCCCCCTCTGCCCATCTCCTTCGCCTCAAGAATTTCAATTTTCTGATTCTCAAGTCTCCACAGATACGCTCCACGCTCTAGCGCTCTACGCTCCAAGCTCCACGCGCGTCGCGCACACGTACCCTAACACGGATTTCGATCAGATGCATTGCAAGCGAACAAGATGACGAGAGATGAGAGAGTGAGGTGTGGTACTGCTTAGTAACCTCCGCCATAGCCACCGTAGCCGCCGGGCTGTTGCTGTTGGCCAAAGCCCGTGTACTGCGGCATGACACCGCCAGGCTGGAAGCCAGTCGGCTGTGGCCGCAGTGCATCGTACTTGTTGCTCTGCTGAGGTGCATTGTTGGGGTCCTGTGCAAACTGGCCTGACTTCATCTGTTGGAAGATGTTGCTGGCCTTGAACTTCTCCTTGTCGTCTTGCGCTTGCTGTAGAGCGTGCTGCTGTTGCTGGGAGCCTACTCCGAACCCGGTCTGTTGCGAGATGAGTTGCTGCGGGTTTTGGCCAAAGTTGTTGTAGCCCGTCTGCTGGGGTTGCAGGCCGGGGAAGCCAGTCTGTTGAGGCTGCATCTGGGCTCCATAAGGCGATGAGGATCCCATCATACCACCGCCATTGAGGAAGCCGGAGCCCATACCTCCGCCAAAGCCAGTGGGCTGCATACCCATGCCGTTCATGTTGCCGTTGTAGCCCGTCATTTGAGGCTGCATACCTTGTTGCATACCCCAGCCTGTCTGCTGTGGCTGCATACCCATCATACCGGTTTGCTGCGGCTGCATACCCATCATGCCTGTTTGCTGGGCTTGCAAGTTGGTCGGCACAAATTGGCCGGTGCCTTGAGTGGGCAGTAGGGGTTGAAGCAGACTCTGGTTGAGCGGAACAGGCGCGAATGGACCACGTGGCGCGTTGGGGTTATATCCCTGGTTCTGACCCAAGAACGAAGATCCAGGTGCGGGACTGGCACCCGGTCGAGGACTTGTGCCGGTAGAAGGCGCCTTCATTGCCGCTAGCTTGTCGAACAATGCTGAGTTGGGATCGGCCGGCGGTGTTGGCGCGGGAGCAGGTGCTGCGGGAGCAGGAGGCGGGGTGGGCGCCGCGGGAGCTGCTGGCATTGGGGGAGCAGGTGAAGCAACAGATGCGCGGCCTGGAGTCGCTGGCTTCGTGCTGGGTGGCCGAGGGGTCCAGGCGTCGTCATCGAAACCGTTGGCGAGAGAAGATCCGGTTCGCTTTGGCGCGATAGCAGGACTCACAGTGTTGACTCGCACGGGCGGAGTAGAGGTACGAGCAAGCGACTCCGAAGCAGCTGCGAGGGAGGCAGCATCGACATTGCTTCCGCTCGTCGTTTTTGGTGTGGGCCGTCCCCGTCGCGTGTTGTTCTTAAGTGTTCCATCCGGTCCCGAAAAGAGTTGCGGGGCAGGACTGACTGAATCGGTCCGTCTGCCTTGACCCTCCTCCTCCTGCAACTTGCGTGCGATTTCCTCATCAGCTTTGATCTGTCGTTCGAGCTCGGCAGCAGTGTTGGCGTTAGCCTTGTCTGAAGATCGGCTTGACGACGAGGTCTTGGATTTGTCTCTGCGATACTTTCGGTCAATAAGCTTGTTGACTCGAATGACATCACCTTCGCGTAGGCCCAGACTGCGAAGCAAACTAGCGTCCAGATCTCCAAGAACTGTCTCGTCCACCTTTTCGCGCTCAAAGGCCGAAGCGTATCGAGTACAATCGTCGACGTCGACACCTGCAGCGAGGAAGAATTCGAACCAGTCGACATTGCGCTTGGGACCAGATCGCGCCTGTTCCCGGCGACGCTGCTCGCGTTCCTTTTCCTTGCGACGTTCGCGCTCTCGCTCCTTGTCCTCCCTCGAGGCGGATGTCGAAGTTGGCTGAGGACGACTGCTTTCCCTCCTTCGCGAACTCGATGGGCTTGCGCCGCCATCTGGGCTGAGCAGCTTCTTGCCCGTAATGTCCTCGAGGAAATGAATGTCTGGATCCGACATTTTTTCGACAGCAACTTCAATAACGACACCGTTCATCTTGTGCAGACGGATCTTGCCCTGATTGAAGCCGAGGAACTCAGCTTCCACTTTGAATTGAGCCGTACGGTCGGTCCACATGCGCGTGTTGTTGGGTGAGGGCTTGGATCGCCCGCCACCGTCCTTGGGTCTTTCAGGCGCGGTGCGACCTTGCGGAATGGTCACATTCTTGGCAGCACGGGTGACCTCTGTTGTGCTTGGACGCTGTGTGAGTTTCGGTGGCGCTGGTGCTGGCTGGGCCTTGAGAGCTTCTCTGCGAGATCGCTCCTTGGCTTCGCGCTGTCGACGCTCTTCAGCATCTCGCTGTTGTCGTTCGGCGTTCTCAGCGGCCTCGCGTTGGCGTTCGGCGTCCTGAACAGCCCGAGCTTCTGCTTCTTCCCGCTGGCGCTCTTCCTCAGCTGCAGCTGCAGCAGCTGCGTCGCCGTTGGCATTGCTAGTACCTGCTCCAGATACTTCGACATAACTGGCAGGCACAACGCCTTCCTGGCCGCTATCGTTGCGGACCTTCCACCAATCGTCGTTCTCTCGTTCTAGCAGGATCAAGTGTTCATTTTCAGCCACTGACAGTTCGTCGTCGCCCTGTGCCTCAAAGTCGTAAAGGGCAAGTGCGTGCTCTTCAGAGTCAGCAGTCTCGGGAGCGGCTTGCTGAGACTGGAACGAGACGTTTTTGCGAATGGGGGGAGGAAGCAATGCAGCAGCTGTGCGAGTCGGCGGTGGCAATGCGCTGCTTGAAGGCGGAGCTGGCGCGGGAGGTGCTGCTGGAGGTGCTGGGGCTGGTGGTGGCGAAAGAGCACTACGAGATGCGGATTGTTCAGCGGCCGCGGCAGCGGACGCACTGGCAGCGTTCGCCTTGCTCGCGTCAATTTTGCGAGCGATATCGCTACCAGCATCTTTGGAGCCGGTGTGAAAGTCGAGGCTAGTCTCATCAAGACCTGCTTCGGGTGTGAGTTCGATATGGAGCGTCTTGCCCTTTTCGAGCGAATGACTGGAAATGTGCAAGACACTGATTTTCTTGACGGGCGTCTTGTCGCTCTCGGAGGCAAAGAAGAGGGAGGCGTTGCCGATGCCCAGGGTGCCCTTCTTCTTTTTCTTTTTGGCATCGAGTGCGGAGACGGGCCACATCTTGATCTCGTCGCCTTTGCCGAGCTGTGCGGTTTGTGACATGCTGATTTGGGGAATTGCTGCGGGATTGACGGTGGAATCATCAGCGTCCTCCTCTTCCTCTTCCTCCTCTTCTTCCTCGCCGTACTGTCCTTCAGTGACAGGGGCTGCGCCCGTGTCGACCGCGTCGGCTTCATCCACGTAGTTGGCAGGTACATATCCAAGGCGTCCCTCACCACCGCTAAGCGGGTCGTTGCCCTGTTTCTTGACCAGCAGCCAGACATCATCGTTTTCGTAAACGCGGAGTAACTCATCCTCGGTCATGGAAAGCTCGTCTTCCGTCTGTGCCTCGTAGTCGTACAGCGCTCGGCTGAGACGGAGAGGCTCAGCCTCTTCAACATAGTTGGCGGGCACAAGACCAACGAGGCCTTCCTCATTGTCATCTTGTACTATGGTGCCATCCGGATTCAGACGTCGCAGCTTGGCTTTCCACCATTCAGGATCGTCGGCTTCCAGGATGTAGAGGTAGTCATCTTCGGTAAGATTCAGCTCGTCCTCGGCCTGTGCGACGTAGTCGTAAAGTGCCTTGCCCAGCGAGACATAAGCCATGGCGAAGGACAAAAGATGTTCAGCTTCGAATCCAAAGCTGGTCGGGTGCGGAAAGGAGCCGCAAGAGGTGCTTTCGCGATGGATGCGTTGTGGAACGTTGCTGCCGATTAAGAGCGGATGAGGGAGTGGAGTTAGTCGTGCCGGTCATCTTGAGAACATGACCAGACTCGGCCGATAGGATTTGGCCCATTCATTCACTTCTTCGGAAACGGGCGGGTGATCGCCAAATTCACTGTGACTGTCAACTCCAATCGTTGCACTTTACCACAACTTGCACATCTCTTCGACAGTAAGTGACACAGACACTAGCACACCCTTCGCTGGCACGAGCGCTGACAGCAGCTCCAATTTAGACATGCCTGTCGGTTCAATCGCCCCCATCACTGGAAAGCTGCGAAAGCGTCTGATTCTTGACTTGACTGTCGGTCTCGGAGGCGGCACTGCTCTTGGATACGCCTACTGGTAAGCATTTAGACCTGTGTAGACTTCTATTGACGTGCTCTGACCTCGCTCTTCGCTCAAAAAAACAGGTACGGAGTTCACTTGCCCTCGGTCGCACGTCGAGATGCCTACTACGCAAAGCTACAATCGGAGCGAACCGAGTAAATCGTAAAGACACCCTCAGCAGCAACTTTACTGATGGTAGAAAGTATGCATGACCTCCCAGAATCGCAATGCAGTCATCACAGGCAGATCGGCGGGTTACGGCAACGAACAGCTTTGCTATCGGGTATGAAAGGTTTTGCGCATAGGTACAATTACAGACTCTATGGACCAGAGCTTGGGAGGTGATCCTGGGGGACCGGTCAGTCAGAGTGCCTTTGCCTTCTTCTTGGGAGGCGTGTCTCTCGCTTCGCGTATCGTAACGCTCGAAATAGGGGCTATACCTTGCTGAATGAGCTCAGTCGTTACGGCTTGTTCAGGGGATTTGCCTGTCTTGTCTTTGAGCAGGCTCTTCTCCGATGTAGATGTGTTCTTTGCATGTGTGGCATCCTTCTTGCCTTTGCGCTTGCGTGCGGCTTGTTGGGATCTAGACTCTTCCATGGCCCGCCGTAACTCTTGCTGCTCGGCTAGTGGTGGATTGAGGGGCACAATATCGTCGCCTAGATGTTTTTGATCGCTCTTTGTGAGACCAGGAGCGCTGAACGCATGACCACACAGTGGGCAAGCGTATGTCGCAGCTGTAGCATCTGTAGCGTTGTCGTCATGCTTCCTCTTGCTGGTGGGAGTTGCGGCAACGGCGCGCAAACCGCTTTCGCTCATAACGCAACCGCAAGGCGCAAGATACACGAAGCGGTGCACTCCGTTCATCTGTCTGGACGTCAGTGGACACAGGAACGGCACAGCCTCTGAATCCGACTCTGAGCGTGACGGTGATGGCGGCCGGTAGTCTGGATTTGGTGTTAGCGTCAGCTGGGTTATATCTTTGAGTCCTCGAATGTGGCTGGCCACCGCATGCTCGGGTCTTCCTGCAGGTAGCTCTGACTTTTGCAGCAGATACTCGACAACGGCGTCTTTGTTGTACAGCTTTCCGAGTCGGTCAGAAGCCACTGGTGTGCGAAGTGGCTTGCGAGAAAGAGCGCAAAGGGTCCACAACCCTTGACGCACTGCATGAGGATCGGCTTGCTCCGCTGGTGCTTTGACCTTCACCAGGTCGTCGCGAACCGATATTGAGCCACCGTCATTGCCCTGCACACTTCAAGGTCAGCTTCGAAGGTGGACGTCCGGCTACAGAACCCGCACTTACCATCTTGACAGCGTATTTGCAGGACAGGAACCATGAGGAGCAATGGATGAGTATGCCAAAGCGCCAAAGCGCCAAAATTCGCCAAAAGATCTGAAATGTTGGCGATATAACAATACAAAGCTGGTCGCGCACGTGACTGTGGGAGAGATTCCTTCGCATTCATTCACATCGCAGTCCCATCGTCGTTCTCCTCCGCCTTGTTTGACCACCTGCTTCCGACCCTACTTTGGCCATTGTTGCCGTCCTTGCCGCGCTTTTTGCGTCTCAACATCTGCCCTGTGGCCGGCAGTATCGTCCTACTTTCTTTAGAGCGGAGACCTACGACACCTTGACTGGTAGTCACGAAGTCCGCAACTAGCCACACAAAGAACTTTGCCCCGAAGCTAACCGACTTACACCAGCCCTTTTGTTGCAAGAAGAACGTCTGCCGCATAGCAAGAACCGGAGGGGGGTAGATAGAGGCGAGGAAGCCTTGTCGTCTTTAGACGCATCACCGCTGGGCGCGTCCTGCCACGGCCTCCACGTTTCTCTTCTGACGCTTCCTGGGAAAGGTTGATCCTGCTTTGAGTCACCATGTTTTTCCTCAAGTACTTGACACACAAGACGGAGCTTCATCCGTCGTACTTTGGCCCATCCATGGTCGAGTTTCTGAACCAGAAGCTTCGGGATGACGTCGAGGGAACGTGTACGGGCAAGCATGGATACATTATCCGCGTCGTCGGCATGATTGACGTCGGTCACGGCAAAGTCATCCCTGGATCCGGACTGGCAGAGTTCAACAGCACATATCAGGCCGTAGTGCTGAAACCGTTCAAGGGCGAAGTCATGGACGCCAAAATCACAAATGTCAACAAGATGGGCTTCTTTGCTGAAGTCGGGCCGTTGAACATCTTTGTCTCATCCCATCTCATTCCGATCGAGTACAAGTTCCAGCCAGAAGCCAATCCACCCGAGTTTGTGTCGTCCTCAGATCGGTTGATCAAGGGTCGCAAAGTTCGTATCAAGATTGTCGGCACCCGTGTCGACGCCAACGAAATCTTTGCCATTGGCACCATGAAGGAGGATTACCTGGGGCCGTTCGACTAGCAAAACCCCCATATACAAGCACACTTTCACCCACATTTCACGCACCTAACCCGGTAACCCCGTCCAACGCTCAAAAATTGTAACATGTATTATCTGTTCCCCCCATCACCAACCATTACAAACCTGGAGCACAAGCTGTTATTGCGACATTGTGCTGGCCTAGGAACGCGTGTCGGTGCCGATGAGCTCGATGAGCAGCCAATTTGTGTTGTGCAGTGCGTTCAGCTGAGCCTCGCCGGGCGGTGGTGCTGATGGTGGTAGGCAGAAGGTGATCCAGCCTGTTTCACCCGTGCTGGGGGAGAAGGCATGCTCGGAATCGTGCTTGCCTATCTGTCTCGAGGTTTTCCGCTTGGTCCTTTTGCGAGCAGCAGGCGGAGTTGGTTTGGACGGACCGCTTCCATCCGAGCTTGTAATGTCCATGTCCTGTGCCTCCTCGTCGTCAGAGGAGACATCTGACATTTCATCCGGACTTTGGTGACCGTTTTGAGATGGATGGTGACTGGCTGGCTGGCCGAAGCGACGACTGAGGGGGATCTTGGATCTCCACGTAAGCGGCGCGTAGGGATATCCGGAGCAAGACAGCACTGCCCAACCAGCACCCCGTCGACGATCGCTCACACTGTTCCGACAGTACTGGTCGACATGTTGACTGACGCAGGAGAGGAAGCTCGCACTGAGCAGCAGCGGCGTACGATCGCCGAACCAGCGCAACTTTATGACTTTGCCAGTGCGACTGCCGTCCGGTGGACTGTACACGCAGGTGGAATCTGGTCTGGCAAACGTGCGCACCGCGTTGGAGCCGACAGAGATCAAGCCAGCCCATTCCACCGTTTCCTGCAAGGAAAGCTGATATTCTTGCCACGTGTTTTGCGGGGCTACCGGCTCCAACTCTGCAAAATGCCGCGTGGGTTCAAGCCACTGTTTGGACAGCGTATGGGATGGACTGTTGAGAGCTGGGATCCACACCGACTCGGTTGTCGTAGGGCCACCGGAGTGCAAAGGAAGCAAACGAACCGTTTTGGAATCCACCAGGCTGTCTGGGAACACGATTCTCGTGTCCAGCTGTTCAGGTCCATTAGCAGACGCAATAGTTTCAGGCGAGGGAGACCAGACGAAGAGCATATTCCACGTTGCGTGCGAGCTGTCTACCGCTGTAGACCCGCTGGCGGCCGGAATTTTGCCAGTGAGATGCGTGGCGGGTATGTTTTGAGTCGATGCTCTGGTTTGTGCTCGTGCATGGTCCCAGGCACGCAGTCGACGCTGTGCTTGTTGATAGCCTTTCTTCCCCGGCACAAATGAGGGTGAGAGGAGTGGAAGTTCAACGATGAAGCGCGTGTCTGACCCACTGGTTCTGTCGGCAGCTCTACCTGATGCTTTCCGCGAAAAGTGGCTTGCCCGGCCCGTCAGTCCAAGAGTCTGATACGTGTCTTTGCACAGGGACAACACCAGCGTTCCCTGTCCGTCTAAACAGACGATGTCCTCGCCTTGATGTTCCGGTCCGCTGTTGACAGGATTGTAGCTGAGTGCGACTAGTGAGCCTGTCCGCAAGTAGGCCGTGACGAAGATGGGATCGAGAAAGAGACTTAGGGGAACAACTGCGCTGTATGACTTGTGGTCTTTGGCCGCCGCATCTAGCCTTTCGAGCAAAAGCCTGACAGACTCAGACACTGCTTCTAATTCACCACTGTCATCATCAATCAGGGGAAGGATGAGCTCGAGAGACTGGTTGAAACAATGCTGTTCGACGATGCGAGAGAGACGATGATCCGGTGGACAGGGCGCCTTTTCAGCCGATCGACTTGTATGCGGCAGGAGCTGTACATTCCAGCGAGACGGGCCGAGCTTGCGAGAGATGTCGGCTCGAGCTGAGCTACGCTTCCTCTTGTGCGAGCTCTTGGTGCTGAGCATGCGAGCTGATATGTCTCTTGCACTGATGAGAAGATCTGCCCAACTTTTCTTGACAGCTGGTGCGAAATTCATTAATTATCACGACGACCAAAGTGGGAATTGAATGAGACCGCGACGGGGCCAAGCAAACGCGTTACGCAAAACTGACACTTTTGCCCTGTATGCTTTCATTCCTCTCACTCTCCTTTCCACTCAAAGCTTGGCTAACTTGCCCGGCACACCAAACCTTTTACCTTGCTACTACCACCTTGGGCGGAGAAGCGACATCATGGGTTGCAGTATATGCATGGATGAGTTCGACGACACGGAAGATGGTCAGCGTCCAACAGCGCTGCCGTGTGGCCACATTTTCCACTACACGTGCGTCCAATCGTGGTTCTTTGGAAGCTCTGCTGCTTCCACTTCGATGCCGAACAAACAGCGCTGTCCCCTGTGCGCCAAAACAACGAACCCGAAAAACATGATGCGCCTCTACCCTTCTGAGGGGGACGATCTGGACCGCTATCTGCAAGCATGTCACTGGGCCCAGTTCGAAGATGCATCTTCAAAGATGGACGAAGACAAGTCGAGCAAGGAGAAAGCACAAGCACGCTCACGCCAACTGCTCAACTCGCTCAGGGAATTCGATCAGAATCTCCAGGCCTATGTCATGGCTGCACACAAACTCAAACTCACCACCATGACCACGGCAGCTGGCAAAATCAAGAAATGCGTCCAAGACTTGCTCCCAGAAGAGATCCGTAATCAGCATCCGCAAGACCTAGGTGACGTGATTGACTCGCACCTCGCCATCGCCACTGCCTACGGAGAAATGAAGGACGCAGCCAAAAAGCAGAAAGAGAGTTACAAGAAACGCGCCGAAGACCTCGCATTCCGCGAAAGCGTGGCTTCAGATAAAATGAGCAGTGCAAAGCTGCAAGAGATCAAGGTACAGTCGCTTACGGAGCAAGCAACCGAGAAGCAAAAGGAGGCCTTTGAAGCGCAGAAATCGTGCGCAGACCTATTCGATGGGCTGGAGCGTCGATCGAAACAGGTCGATGCTCTGGATGCCGAACTTCGTGCGCGTCAGCGTAAGATTGAGCAGGAACGCAAGCAGGAAGCTTTCAACACCTCTACCAAAATCAGCATGATTGAGTCCAAGGCGAGGGACGACATTGCCGCTATGCAGGCCAAAGTGACGCGCGCCGAGGAAAAGTGCCGCGAGGCTGAGCGACTACGCCAAGCGACCAAGGAGAAGAACAACATTCTCGCCGAACAGATGCGCGAGATGAAGGAACGACTGAAACAGAACAAGACGTCGGCTGATTCTCCTGCCTCGACAGCAACACCGGCATCTTCTGCCTCTACCGTTGGCTCCATGGCCACAATCCGCAAGCAAGCGGCTGAGATTGAAAGTCTCAAAATCACCATCAGACGCCTGCAATCAAGCGAGCCGGTAGCAGTGCGAGTCACTACTCCCAAGTCGTCGACAAAACCCGCGAGCTCTGTCATTGATCTCACCCAAGCGCAAGCCGGCAGTCCCGAACACGACAAGAACGGCGCAACCGCAAATCCGCACGCAAAGAAGCGTGCTCGACGCAGCTCTCTGCTCGTAGAGCCCGAGAATCTGGACGACGAGGTGGACGACGGTCTGTTCCCCATGCCGGGTCAGGCACGTGCTACGCGCGAACCGCTGAGCAGCAGCACCACGACCAACAAAGCAGCGTCTCTCGACTCACACTTGCTAGAGCGCATCTCGTCCAAATCAGGTGTGGTGCTCGGTCAGAAACGACGACCAGCACCACTGTAGCGTGCGCACGTGCGCGCTCACACACACATTCCCGCCCCCGTAGTCGATAACCTCGCCGTGTATCATTGCATGCAATCAGGTTGTTTTTCGCCGTTAGAACTGTTTGAGTTCGATCTTTTCTTCTCGATCGCGGTAGGAGCGCTGCGGGGGGTGGTTGCTGCTTGCGGTCGCTGCTGCGTCAAAGATGACGTGGTGGGATGCGGTGGATTGCTTTCGTTTGGCTGGTTTGTCGGTGTGCGTGGGGACCGAGTCGGAACCGGCGCCTACGAGGTTATATCCTACGGAACGGTTCATTTCTCGACGGATGGCGAGTTGTTCGCTCCATACGATGGAGATGGCTGCATGGATGAGCATGGTGATCCACCAGGAGAGGCTTGTGGGTAGACTTGCAGAGTAGTACGAGACGATGAGTAGGTTGAAGAGGTGGAAGGTGAGGGTATGGTCTAGCATGTGGGTTGGACGACGAACGAGGTATACAAGGAGAAGTATGTCGAGTGGGATGGAGAGGAACCAGGTGGTGATGAGGACCCAGGAGCGGGAGACGTCACGGGTGTGGTCCCACTCCCAATGCTCGAGAGCCTTTTGCGTAGTTCCTTCTACCGTTTGGCTGGAATGCGGGTCGGTTTCGGGGGTGTTTGTGCCGTTGCGAAGGTGCTTGAAGCGTAAGATCTGCTCGTGATCCATCACGCTCCCTCCCGCTGAGCCTGCATCCCCTGCGAGGGCGGCAAGCGGTCGGTCGAGCCAAACATTGTCCAAGTTCCAACTGGCAACGACATTCGGATCGAGCAACTGCTCTATCCCCCCCGTACTTGTCCTCGAACTACTGTGCACCGTCTCCACCGCCGACTGCCAATCGTACGTCGGCTGTGCCGCAATCTGCCGCCAGTCAAACAACATACCCACCTGCGTAGGCCCGCCTTCAAACATCAACGAGCTGGTCTCGGCAAAAATCGCCAGCAGAGGCGGCACCAACGTAGCCAGAACCACATAGTGCACCGTCTGAAACGCAACCATCTGCGAAACAATCCGCACCGGATCCCACCCCTGCAACGGCATACTGAACGCCTCCTTCATCCTCCCGAACCAGGCCCTCTCCAGTCCTTTCTTGCTTTCTTGCCCAATGGATCGCGGCGGAATGCGAAGCAAAGTGTCCCCCAATGGGCGCGAAAATCGTAAATCCGTGGAGTGTATGTGTGTGGAGCAAACACACCGACCGCTCAACGCAAAACATAGGCGCAAAACTCATCGCAGCTGGCGAAGATGAAATCGGACTGGGAAGCGAAAGCTAGTGGTTGCAAAAAAAAAAAAGGAGCAACGGACAGTACGAGTACAAATTACACAAAGAGCGTCAGTGGCAGCTGAATAAGGTATAGCTAAGATGTATGCGGATCGTGCTCAACGGTTGGGATGTCTTGGTCAAGGGGAGGCGCGGAAGCTGAGGGTGCTGCACTGTGAGTCCGCTCGTAAACAGGCAGAGACTCGAGACGGGAGGGCAAAGCAACAGTGGCAACGGCCTCATCATAGGCAACATCGTCGTGGGTCAATGGCGGTGCCGAAGCATGGTTGCTATCACCATGCTGCTCGTAGCGCGGCACGTCGAGAGTAGCAGGAGGTCGCGAGGCCACAAGCTGCGCAAGCTCCTCTTCCGCTTCTCGCTGCTTTTCCGACACAGGAGCGGTTTCAGATGCTGTCGGTAACGTAGATGACGCGGTTCTCTTGATCGGAGCGGGTATATTGGCGCGACCAGGTGTGGAAGGGCGCGAACGCTGCAAGTCGGACGCAGTCGACGTGGCAGTGCGGTATGGCTGATCAAAGGGAGAAAAAGCAGACTCGAGAGGCTGTGGAGGAGCTGGCAAAAGGTTTGGACCCTGTCTTGCTTTTCCTTTGCCTCCTTGTCCACTGTCCAAGTCTCTGCTCTGCTCATGCGAAGATGTTGGCAGTCTCGCTGCAGCAGCACCGTCGCAAGGTGCCACTTCGAATCCGTCTTCGTCAAGTTCGAGAGCGGGTGCTGAAGGGCCTTGCATCTCGGCTTGCTGATGAGTCGAGCGCGAAGGCGCTCCATAAGCAGGCGCTGAGCTTTCGACATCTCGGGTCGATGCAGAAGGAGCAGATGGCATGCTCGCGGCAGCCGTCAGTGCACCCAACATAACTTTATCGTCTGTGGCTATGTGTGCACTGGCAGTTCCGACCTGCTGATCTACCGAATCCGGGGCGGAGTCGTTGTCAAGAGCTGCTCGGATCACATCTTCAGTAACAGTCTGATCGCGTTCCTGTGGCGCTGGGATGCCACGCTTGCTGTCACCTCGCGCCATGGCTTCGGCGACCACAGCGTGGTCAGGGCCTGCCGCAGAGCTTTGACTGGGGCCAGAAGGAATATAAGCTGGTGGCATGTGCCGAGCATCGTCGTGCGTCTCGGCAAGCTCGGCTGCGTGAAAGTCACTGTCGTCAAATGCAGCCCGCCGAAGAGTGCCAGAAGATGTTGGGCTCTGCGTATCTGAGCCTGTGGAAGCAGCTTGCTCGCCTTCCACTTCGCCACTGGTCGAATTTCGCTGGGAATGTGGCGGAGGAGGTGACCGCGGGCGATTGTGTTGGGACGGATGCGTGCCATTAGTTTCGGATGCTTGCACGGTTTGTCCACCTTCATAGGTGATTTCAACTCGCTCGGGGGCAGCAGGATCTCCGAGCGCAGCTCTTCGACTGGAGCGACCAGAGCGCACGGAAGCGGCATCATCACTTGTATGCAGAGTTTCGCGACTGTCACGGGAGGATCGTTTGGTCCAGCGCGAGACAATATGGCGTCGTCTGCGAACGGCACTCGAGGAGCCTGTGGATGGGTCTGGCGAGTCCACCTGCTTCATCTCTTTGTCAAGCTTGCTGCGACCAAGACGGCGAAGTCGACTCTTGAGCTTGCTGCCATCTTGATCCTTCTCGGAGCCTCCTCGCCCACCATTCATGCGTTCGTCAAGACGTGCAAGTGCCTCGTCGTCGTTGAGACCGACAATCTCATCGTCGAGTTTGCGTTCTCTCAGGAAGACGGCTGCTCCGATGAAGAGGATGATGAAGATGGCAAGAAAGCAGGAAGTGATGATGATGGCCTTTGACTGAAACCAGACACTGCGTTCCGGTCTGCTCCAGGAAGACGCAATGCTGGAAGGATAGGAAGACGGCAGCGCGTATCGACGCACGGCAGAGGGGGCGCGGGGATGAAGTTGCACGGATCTGGACGGGTCAGTGCTGGTAGCAGAGACGCCAGCTGCATCAAACAGATTCGGTGGGGTGTCCTGGGCCTCTGCATAACGTCGATAAAGGCGATCGTTGGGAAGATGAGCGTCAACATCGTCCATGGCAGATTGCGAACTGGCCGATTGTGTATTGAGACATAGTTGTGGATCTGTGTCGAGGTGTATTGATGACGCAGCAAAGGCGTTCGCTGAGTGTACTAGAGGTGATTGTGGGGCTGATTGGCTGGCTCTTGGCTCAACAGGCTGTAGTTGTGTGGTGAGAGGTGACGGCATTGCGTTGACAGTAGTGAACATCAGTGGCGATGTGACAAGTATTGAGGACACTAGAACAGCTGCGACAGTGGACCAGGAGCGAAGATTTCGCCGAGGACGACTGCGACGGCCGCGGGGCGAAGCGCTACATGAAGGCTGAGCAGAGCAGGATGCTGGCAGCGATGCATGAGGCGATGACGCTCTTGCTCGACTGCGGGAGCGAGTTGAGCCCATGTTTCGGGTATGCTGTCTGAGTCAGACGTTTGCCTTTAGGCTTGTTGTTCTAGGTTGTATGGGCGGATGAGCTGCATATATGCTGAAAGTGTACGAGGTTGGAGGGATGGTGGTGCTGATGAGGATACAAGGGGAATTGGAGAGAGCCTTGCCTTGCAATTCAGCTCGGGTGCCTCTCTTCTCTTTGTACTCGACGCTGGAATGCCGCCCCGCCTCACTACCAACGGCCAAATACAAACTCTGCACTAAATTTGAATTTTGGATTTCGGATTTTGAGAGTGGGGCACATTACAGTCAGGGCGAGACAGGACAGCGCGGAGAAGAAACAGGCGATGCAGATGCAGACCCAACCTTAGCCGTCGGGTGGCAACGGCTACGCGCATCTGGCGCATAGCATTCACTTTGATCCATTCATCTCACAAGTCACAAACCTTAGCATCGCTGATCTTGACGGTCCAGTGCCGACAAAGTCCTGTGACACAACTCAAAGTAGGAGGAAAGGCAAACTTGGCTCTGTTGCGCGGCACTCTCTGCCCATTTCATATATCACAGCGGCAATTCAGGGTTCTCTCGTAATCACGTTTTTGTGACAGCCGACATCATATCAGCATGAAGGTCGCCATAATCGGTGCAGGTCCGAGTGCTCTGGTCACTGCAAAAACCTTGCTCGACGCAGCCGATGCCGATCCAGAGTTCAATCCCTCCATCACCATCTTTGAGGCAGAGAGTGACATTGGAGGCACCTTTCGATACCGCTCCTACTCCAATGCTACCCTCGTCTCCTCAAAGCAGCTCACCTCTTTCTCCGACTTTCGTTTACCGTTGCAACACAAAGACCATCTCACCCTGCCCGAGTACGTACAGTACCTCGAGGACTATACATCCCGCTTCAAGCTGCGCGAACGATGCAACTTTCGTATGAAGACCAAGGTCATTAAGTCAGTAAGAGTCGACGCAGGACACCTGGTTCGCTTTCGCTCGGTACATGATTCAGATGACCGCTCCGAGCTGTTCACACATCTTTGTGTCTGCTCTGGTCTTCACGTGGTGCCCGCTGTCCCCAAGATTCCAGGCATGCCGCCAGTCATTCAAGGTGACCAGATCGTGTCTGCACCCATGGCCGATCGAGAATTGCTTCCGCAACAGGTGCCACAGCCAGTTCAGCACGCCAACAAAGCATCAGACATCATTGCACTTCACTCCTCGCAGTTCAAAGATCGCTCGCTCTTCAGCGGCAAACGCGTTCTCATCATGGGCACCGGCGAGACAGGCATGGACATGGCCTACGAAGCAGTCAAAGCTGGCGCCTCGGAAATCGTCCTCTGCACTCGAGCTGGTTTCTTGCACTTTCCTGCTGTCCTTGCCGACTTTGTCGTCTTTGGCAATGTCTTTGATGGCAATTTGCCCATCGACGGTCTCATTACCAATCTCTTTGAGACCGCTTACGTTCATCCCTGGGTCGCCTCTGCCCATTTGCGCTGGTTCGTGTCCGATTTTGTCATCAAGCGCGTGCTTTGGGCCCTCACAGGAACCCAGGCAGGCTGCAATCAGTGGGTTGGCGAACTGGAAGAGCACCGACTTGGCCGAGCCTATACTTTCCTAAACAAAAGTGGCAAAGCCATGCCCTACATCAATCGTGGGTGGAAGAATCGTTCCAAGTTCATGGAGCGCATCTCGAGCTATCTTGATCCACCGACAATGAAGCCAGAGGAGACTTCAGTGGATCTGGCACCGCCACCGGCCAGAATGGAGCAAGACGGAACCGTAGTCTTTGTTCGCAACGGCCGCAAAGAGGATCTTCGCATGCGAAGCAGGACCATTAAACCTGACGTTGTTGTCTTTGCCACCGGTTACACGCAGGAGTTTGACTTTTTGTCCAAAGATTATCCTGTGCCAGCTACGGTGCGATGCAGAGACGTTTTTGATCCATCAGATCCTACTGTCGCCTTTATCGGCTTTGTCCGACCCGGTGTAGGCGCTATTCCACCCATTGCAGAGATGCAAGCTCAGCTATGGACTTTGATCCTGCGGAACAAGATCCCAGCTCCCCTCTCCACACCTCATTACTATCTACTTGTTAAGGAACAGGCACGCATAAAGTACGGCGTCGACTACTCGTCTTACGTTTCACAACTCGCACGAGACATGGGCTCTGCCCCGTCACTGGGCCAACTGCTCTGGCAATACGGTCCCAAAGTAACTCTCATTTACTGCTTCGGTGCTGCTTTTACCACATTCTACCGACTAGTGGGACCTTACCGACACCCGGATGCCAAACGCATCGTTGAGACCGAGATTTACGACACTATTCAGCGGCGTGGACTCATTGGCAACCTCATGATGGGTCTCATCCCAATGATCTTTTACGCCTATGTCAATCTACTCGCACTCATTCTCGAGAAGTCTCTTGCAGTCATCACTGCTTTCAGCAGGCCTTTTGTGCCACGAATGTTTGCCAAGCCCGGGTCGACATACTCCAAGCCACGAAGATTTCAGAATGACTTTGCTCCCATTGCCGTCGAGCATGATGTCAAAGTTTCATCGGTGCCCTCTCGTGGCAGAATGCTACGTCTATTCGCGCTTCTGACCACCATCGTCACGAGTGTCGCATCAGACATTCAATCCGACCCAAAGGTGCGAGCGTAAGAAAGAAAGCCTCGCATTTCACACATCTCATCAAGAGAACAACACCGCGCCTAGCAAACAGATGGAACTGCTTTGGGTCACTCAGAAATCACAACGTCATTGCAAAGCCGTTCTGTTGCTCGTCCACGTGCCTGAAGTACCGAGTTGCACGAAGTACGAAGTGTGTGAAGTGCCTGTATACCTGCACTGTCTGCTGTCTGCATGTCTGTGTACGTCAGTGTAGCTAGTGTACCTAGTACCTAGAGCCTAGCGCCTAGTACCCTAGTACCCTAGTGGGCCTAGCGCCTAGCGCGCCTAGTGTGTTGGTTCCACCTCGTGTCAGATTGACCCTTCTACCTGCAAAACGTTAAACGTTGAAACGTAAACAGGCTGACGCTTTGACGTTTGCACCCTTGACGTGTGTTTGTGTAGCGCTTCGCACCGGCCGACACTGGAAGGGGTGGTGAGATGTAAAGGATGCGACTGCTTGCGCTATTGATACCTCTGGCGTTGTTTGCTGGCGTGCAGGCCAACACTGAGATTCGCAACTTTGGGCCGGTCCTGTGTCGAGCTGACGAATACGGACACTTGGCGGCGAAAGCTGCCGACCAGCTATCCAGCAACTGGTAAGTCGACGCTCAGCGCAGAACTTGCAGCGGACAGTTCAGCTGACGTGCGCGCATTGGTCTGCAGGCCGGTTCTGCGGCTTGGTTCGACACCGTCCACATATACAGTCCAGGCGATTGAAGGTGCAAGTCTCGCCGGAACTGAGGACGGTGCTTGGCTCGTCCTTGATCTGTCCAATGGCGGCTCTTTCACCCTGCCGAGTCCCATAGATGCAGCCATGTATCGTGATCTCGTCCCACGTGATCGGTGGATTCGTCAGACGCTCGACAAGCTCGCGTGGTTCTTGACGAAACGCTTCTCTCTCCGGCTGTCGATTGCGGCCAACCACGGTGTCGAAGTGTTACTGGCCGTGCACGCGCCGGAAGAGGTGCTGCAGAGCGGAGGGGTTGAGTGGAAGGCGGAGCTGGTGGAGACATCCAAGCTTGCGTCACCACCACGTCCTGCCGCCACCGCGACAGCCGCCGTACCCATCCATGCCATTGTTTCGTCAGTCGTGCCGAAGCAGACAGCCGGGCGCAAAAAGCCAAGCACCGTCGTCTTCTCCCAGCCAGAAGCGTCTGCTTCGGCTCCGGCCATCTTGGCTAGTGATACTATCTCGATGGACGATCACGACCCATCCATGTACCCGTGCACAAAGTTGTACCTGCACCTTGTCGCGCTCAGAACCGGCGTATCCATACCTTCTCCCGCCATAAGCAACACAGACAGTCAGCCGGCTAAGCTGCTGAGACAGCTTGCAGAGACAGTGTATGGATCGCTGTGGGATGCGAACCCGCGGCTGCAAGACCGCACCTACCCAATCCACCTCACCTTGGAACGGCTGTACTTTGGTGCAGTACCGCGCACAGCCCTGACCCTACTGCCCGCGCTGATCCTCATGCTCGCCACAGGTTGGTTCCTCATCCGCCCCCGCATGCTATCCTTACTTTCTCACACCGACACACATCGCAAACTGGAGTAAATGAACGATCAGCAATTGTACACGGTTGTGATGGGTATAGTGGAAAGTTGGGTGCGCACTTTATCCCTTGAGTGCCTTCTTTGCGTTCTTGAAGTTGAGATGGGCGAGCGCATTGTACAGATGGAAAAGACGCGCGCAATCTTTGTCTTCCTCGAACGGGTATTTGGCGCCAATAGCAACGGCGGCCGCGTAGCCAGAGACGATCGCGACTTCGTGCATATTGACCAGCGTCCATCCACCGCAGTAGTTGGTGTGATTGGCACCGTTGATCAGCCAGAGCCACGGCACGACAAAAGCATAGTGCGTCCAGCGATGCGACTGCTGCTTCCACCACTTTTCAAGAATGATCTTGTCCTGGGAAATCTCAGACTTGGTCCACTTCTCCGACAGGTCTTTGTTGAGGAAGATGGTTTGGAAGACGTGGTCTTTGACGTCTGGGTCTTTCAGATCCTTGGGGTCGTCCGAGGGTAGCTGCGAAAGTTCCTTTTCCTGGCTGTCGCCTTGCTTGCCGTTAGGTCCTTGACGCTCGCGCGGCGGAGCCGATTCGACAGAACGAGCACCTCGGTCTTTCGGCCCCGTCGGCCCAGACCCGCTGAACTGTGGCTGGTAATTGGTCAGATCAAACGACATTTCAATGAGCGAGGGATCGTCCTCGTACATCTTGATGAGATACAGCGGCGCCCAGTTCTTCTTTGCAAACTCGAACGACTCCATCGTCTCCTTGTCGTTGCGGTTCTTGGCGTTGTACTTTGAATCGTACGTCATCTGGTAGTGCTTGTTCATGTAGTCATAGTCATTGTGGGTGGTGGTGATGTCCCATTTGTAGAGAATGGAACCGAGAATCTTGCGCTCTTTCCAGGTGGTGGCCTTGCCGAGGATTTTCAGCGCAGAGTCGGCGTCACAGGCCATGATGAGCTCGTCAAAGCTTTCCGTGCGTTCGTCTTGCTCGCCAGAGGTGAGCGGCTTGCCGTCCTTGTCGACTCTGCGCGAGTTGATCAGAATGTTGCCACCCTGCTTGCGTGCGCCTTTCGTGTTGCGCTGGATTTCAAACACCTCACGACTGGTCTCGATGCGAATGTTGCCGTTCTTGCAGACTTCGTCTTGCCATGCAGCATACACGCGAGCTAGCTCGGGGAACGCCATCATTGTTGGCACACTTGCCAGCAGACTGTCTTCGGAGAATTCAAACAGACGCATGCTGGGATCCAGAAAGACCCGCTCCAAAATGGCCGACGAGATGTGCTTGGTGTCATTTCCCGTACCGAAGAACAGTGCGACAAGGGGATACACCATCCGCTCGCCGAAATCGTCAGAGAAGCCAAACATCTTGAGCATGCGGTGCACAGGTATCACGGCAAACAGCACTTCAAAGCGGCCGATGGTCTTGAGCGTGCGACCAAACTTCTTGATGTCCTCTGCATGCTTTTCCACAAGCTCAGAGGGGAATACGTTGGACCAGAATGTATCTTTGCCTTTGCCAAACGAGATCTGCATGCCAACTTCCTGCGCTCGGAAGCCAAGGACATGCTCAAACACTTTGAAAGTGTTGTGAAACACGGGCGAGGCTCCTTGGACGCCATCGTTGATGTACTGCGACTTGTACTTTGCCGGATCAGGCAGCTGGTAGGAGGTGGCAGATCCGCCGAGCGAACATTGCTTGTCGTACAGCACAACATCAAACTCGTCAGGGGAGAGCGAGAAAGCATGACAGGCAGACATGCCTGCCGCACCGCCGCCCACGACGATAACGCGCTTCTTCGTCTTCTGAACCATGTTTTGTGGGTAGTGTCTAAGGGAACAGCATACTCAGAGACCGACGCCTTCTATATGACAAAGCTCGGCGTCCTGGGTGAAACAAGCGCCGAGAGTGTGGTTACATGAGCCTTAGCAAAGCTGTCAAGACGTCATACGCAACCCTGGCCTCCACAATCTCGCAGATCGGGATGCCGATGAAACAAGAATTTTGACAGATCGGGGCAGCTATCCAACAACGAAACACGAACAACACCCTACCTCTGGCCTCTGCTCGGGACCACCTTGCAGCCTTGGTAGCTGCGTATGGCCGATGACTTGCGCGTATGACGGTCGAACATGAGCATCGTAGGCATGTCTCTGTGCTGTCTCTTGCAGATGCGTCATCGCCAAGGAACGATGCGGTAAGCACGGCTCGCATCAAAGATGCCCTGTCGAGAGCTGCTCAACGCCGTGCTTCGACCGAGGCACCCCCGCAACGAAGACCCGACCCGAACGATGACCAAGACTCTAGTAGAAGAGCTTTAGTGCTGTGGTCAAATCCCGAAGTCAAGGCCCTCTCCTTCAACAGATCTAATCCGGCTTACTTCTACCTGACAAAGGCGGTGGACAAGGGGCAGGAGTTACAGCTCAGTTTGCGCAACAAGCCTCCAGATCCGTTCTCTGATATGGAAGCGAGACGCCTGACAGACTTTTTCCTGGCTTGGACGCAGGACATGGACCGCAGTCATCTGGGGCTCGATGTTCTGAACGAGCATGTCACGGAGCTGAGCGACATTGTGCCGCCATGGAACTTTGCCTGGACTGAGAGCTACATCCTCGACCCGTCAGTCAAGCCGGTCTCGGACCTGCCGGATCCACCTGTCGTCAACGGCTACCAGATGACAGACCAGGGTCGTGATTTGGAAGGCTGCTCGTGCGAAGACGAGATGTGCGTTCCCGAAACGTGCGAATGCTTTATGCGCGCCATTCGCAAGTATCCCAACGAAACAAGCTGGTATGCACGACAACTAGACGGGCATCGACGACACCCGAACGACCCGAACAAAAAGCTTCGTTTCGCCTACACCGACCGAGGCACGCTGGTGGACTATATCGACCTTGGCACGCCCATCTTTGAATGCAACCACGCCTGCAGCTGCGAAAAGGATCGCTGTACCAACCGCGTCGTCCAAAACGGCCGGCACGTCTCGCTTGCCTTTACAAAGACGCCGACAAAGGGGTGGGGCATCAAGACACTCTCTGACATTCCGCGTGGCACGTTTGTCGGCGTCTACAGCGGGGAGTTGCTTTCGGATGCTGCTTCGGAACAGCGCGCACAGATGTACGACAACAAGCTCGGAATGTCGTATCTGCAGAACCTCGACTCGCACGTGGTCAAGCTCTTTTTCACACAGCGCATCGTAGAGGAGGATCTGGCGCATAGGGGTGAGCTTCACAAGTACCGCGGCTCGCTCGAGGCGGACTTGGAGCTGGCGCGGTGCATCACCAAGGCCAATCTACTTATCGAGGGTCACGATGAATACGCCCAGTATGCACAGGGCGTGCGGGACGAGATTGCAGAAATGAAGCGCAGAGGCACGTACAACCCTGCTGCGAGCAAACGGCTGTGGGAAGCACTCTTTGCCGTTCTGCGCAAAGAACGAGACCCCCACCCAACCCACACCGAGGAGGACGAGTACGAAAACGTCCGCAATTACCTCAACCTCAACGAGCTACAGCAGGAGCAGGTGCGGACATGGTCTCAACGGCAGTCGAACATGGAAGACCAGTACGCGCTGATTGTCGACTCGGGCCTCTTCGGCAACTACACCCGCTTCTTCAACCATTCTTGCAACCCGAATCTCGTCCAGTTCCCCGTGTACGCGGAAGAGGCATCGATCTTGCGTCCCTGGCTGGCATTTTTCACCTCCCGCCCCGTCAGTGCCGGTGAAGAACTGTGTTTCAACTACTACTCAGGCAGCACCACGGAAGCCGTCCCCGCCGTCCAGATTAAGGACCTGCTTACCGAACCAGGCCAGGATCCAACAAGTATCCTCGTCAGTTCGGCCAGCTCAGCCAAAACAGCGCGCAGCCTCGGTCAGGGCGCTTCCGGCGCCATTGTCGATTGCAAGTGTGGCACACCCAACTGCATCGGTGAAGTATTCGCCCCCTCTAGACTCAAATAAACACCACTGCAAACCATTCTCCCCAGCTGCCCGCTCACTTTCCACCACTTCCCGCTGCACGAAAGCCCTAGATACAACTACATTGGAGGCGGAGAGGGGGGGAAACAATGCGAGTAACGTGACATGAAAAACGAGAGAACACCGCCGGTGCGTGGATGCTAGAGAAATGACAATATATATAGAAAGGGGGCTGACGATGCAAATCGGTTACCTGTATCTGGGAATTGACGTCGGCGGTTGTGGTTGCTGCGGTTGGGATTGGTGGTGTGCGAGGAGGGTGGAGAGGAGAGAGTTGAGTCGGGCGATGCTGACGATTTGCGTGCCTGGTAGATGCCTGTCCACGCCCGCATTGTGGGGAAGCACTGGACGAGGCGGTGGGTTCTGCAGTCGTTGGGCGGACGTTGCTCGCATTGGATTTGTCCGGGCGATGTCTGCGAGGTTGGACGATGCTGACGGTGGGTAGTTGGACAGGGACGCTGAACCTTTGGTGTGGTGAGGTCTGGGTCCAGTGGCTAGAGCGTGGATCTGGCTGGACGACGATGATCCGCTCATCATCGTGGTCGATGACGCCGATGCTGGTATGAGAAGTTCACGTTCATGACGCCCGACTCCCGATGCGGCATAGTAGTGGCGCGAAGTCGACGGAGCGCGATCCAACGTTGCTGGGCTTACGAGCAACCGTGATTCACCCACCGTGCCTACAGCAGAGCCGTCGGCACCACCGGTCGAGACGTGCTGAGGAGCATGGCGGAAATGGTGCGGAAGCAGCGTACCCGTTACAGTAGCTGCTCGGTTCAGCCCCTGTCCCGTTGGCGTCGCCGGTGCTTGAACATCATCGTGCACTACCAGTGTATCGCGCAGCACCTGCAAGGCAATTGCCTCTGTCGCTCGTTTGAGCACAGCCGAGTCTCGCGACATGTCGCCAGACGCTAGCGCTTTTGCTTTGAGGCAGGCCTCGATTTGGGCGTTGATCTGGTTCGTCCACGTGGCTACCTTGTCCGCATTCTCAAAACTAAACATGAAGCGTTTCGTTTCATCACCTCCAGACGCAGCAGAGGAGAGTGTGAAGCTATGCTTCATGAACGCTCGTTCGACCGTTACGCTGAAGCTGCGCGGCATTGGCGGTGCTTCTTGGCCGGTGACTGTCTCGATGACACTGCTGTTGGTGATGTCGGCCTCCGAGCCGGCGTAGTAGCGGGCATTTCGACCGGCGCGCACAAACACAACCTGCTTGGGACCGAGGTGCTTGCTCCACATGGTGAAACTCGCTTCGCGTGAGTGGCTGAAAGTCAGTACCGGCGGCTCGAAAGTGGTGTCCTGGGCATACAGACGGATAGCTAGGTCCGGGTCCGGCGCCGGTAGCACCAGCGTGACAGGCTCGGCCGGCTGCGCGTACGTCATGCGTGTGGGCAATTTACCGCCCTTGATGCGGATGGTAAAGCGCGGCTCATGCCGATCGAGAGCTTGAGCCAGTGGCTCGGACCGGATGGACAAATAGATGCGGCTCAGTGTACGGTCCGACAAGACCTGTTGGGGGTCATGCTGGCGGAAGACGTGCACAAAGTCCTCCTTTGACAAGTCGTGGCATGGCGCACTGAAGAGCCCAGGCGTGACGGGAACAGCGGATCGTGGGAAGTTGGGCGAGGTCATCGCAGATGCATTGGCGGCCGAGTCTGTGTGCAGCGCATCGTTCAACGCCATGATGGCAAACACGAGATCCGAGGCCAGCTGCGCAGTGAAATTCGCCTTGATTGTCGAGGCGTTGTGAGCTGTCCAGCTGTGCGAAAAGTACGTCAACAATGCTTCGAAGGCGTTGAGTTCTGTTGGGAACCGCAAGTCGAGGAGCAGACTGCGTAGTGCCGACTCGATTGAGACGCCTACTTGACGGTGCTGTCCGACATAATCTTTCAACAAATGTCGATGGTTTGGTTGACACAAGTACCGCGTGAGGTCGGTACGATCGAGCTCTGGCGTTTGATACAGCATCTGGGCAATGGACGCAGACGATGCGTTGAGACCTGTCTTGTCGGTCAGAGTGCGCACAGCTGTGTCCGTGTCTTGACTAAACTGCCGCACAAAGTTCCAAAGCATGGGATTTTGGGCTCGAGTTTTGGCCGTCGTGGTTCTAGAGCTGCTTGTGACGCTGACTTTCAGACGATGGATTTCGAGGATGTTCTTCACCGCAAACTTCCACTCGAGCGACGGTAAGATGTCAGCTTCCTTCATCTTGCCAAGCGGCTGGTCTACTTCCGTCTCGCTAGACGCCACGGGCTTGGCAATAATCAACAGGTCGCTGAGTAGAAAGAGGTATCGGTCTTTGATCGTCGTAGCACTTATGACTTGGAAAACCGGCGCAGCCAGAATAAACTTGCGTGGCGGGTCGCGCATGTGCTGTATTGAGACGCCAGGAACCGGTGTGGACAGACTCGAGGCTGTCAACATGCGGCTGTAGCGATGGATCATGGCTGCAGCTCCCGGGGCGAGGGAAGCCGCTGCACTCTTATCCGCTATCGCCGTTGCGTCGTTGTCAGCTGTGCCATCTTGTAGATTTGTGTGCATGCGTGCGCTGCCAACAGACGAGACAGAGCCATTCCTCTGTAGGTCAATCCATTCAGTCCCATGCAGGGCTGACTGTTCGATGGCTGTCGAGCTGTCAGCCGAATTATTGTTTGGGATCATTGTGAATGTAGGCACGCTGGGTGCTTGGTGTGTCATGATAGGAGCAGAGATGAACGTCGGCTCGGAAGGCAATTTGGGAGAATCACCGTTCTTGGCAGCAGCGTTGCGACGGGACCAAAACCCGCCCTCTTTGTCCTTTGCTGAAGATGGATTGCGCCGCAGACTGGACGCTTTTCGTCGCAAAGAGGAGAACAAGCCGAGTTCCTTGCCAGGAGAGGATGGCTGCTGCTCAACTTCGTAGGCCAGTCGCGACGAGCCTCGGGAAGTGTCGGCTGTCATACTGTCGTCGGCGTGTGGCGAGGGCGGATCCGGAAGAGGCCGGTTCAGTAAAGCATCGTTGGATGCGGCTTTCCTCTGGTCTTGCAGCTGCTCGCGCATGCGTTGAGCCACGCCTGGTGACAGGTTCAGTCTCTCGGCCGCAGGGACGGGAGCCAACAATGGCTCTTGCCGGTAGTTCGGCGAGGACGAAAACGGTATTCTGGTGGGCTCAGACACATCAAGAGCAGGCTCATTTAGAGGCTCCCGAGATGCTTCCTTTCCCCCCCCTTTAGCAGATATATTGGTGCTTGGATCGGCGTTGCGCACGGAAGGCACACGAGTGATCTTGGTAGGCTTGGCAAGTCTCCTTAACTTGTCTGCAATCCTGTCCACTTTGCGCAAATAGTCGTCGTCCACCTCGCCATCGGCGTCAACGTCGCTGAGATCCTCCCTTGTGACTCCACCTTGCGGTGAAGGAGAAAGCCGGCTACGTTCATCATGCTGCACACCGAGGCTACGGATCGATCGATCTTCGATCGAAGTGTCTTCTGCGACGAGGGACGACTTGCTGCGATTGTCAAAGTCGAGATCGCTAGCGTACTCTTGCCCAAAGCTAGGCCCGAGGATAGCTTGCAGACGTTCTGACGGTTTGCTTCGGGAGCCTGGGACCGCCAAGAGATCAGCAGCGTCTGTGCGGAGGTTGGCATCCTTTTCGCTCGAGTTTGCAAGAGCCGGGCTCGCGCTGTAATTCGACGGCAAGCTCTCTCGATGCTCGTTTTGACTGTCACCGTTAGCGCCCCTTTGAAGGCTCTCGCTGGCGTGCATGAGCGAACTGCCGATGGAAACAGGCCAGTCTCCTCCAATTATCCTTGTGTGGTATGGCGATTTTGGCTTCGGAGGTGTCGAGTCTAACGGAACACCATTTGCGGATAAGATGAGCGAATTAGAGAAGCGTAGTGGCACTGTGACTCCGCTTGGACTTGCTGACATCCAGTGTGACCGTCGCAATTCGCCGAAATCGGCGTCGGTGCCTGGGGAAGGGTCGGTGGGCACCGCTGCGGATTTCCGATAGGCAAAGTGCTGTTGTGGTGGAGTCGAAGGTGCTTCAGAGTGTTGCGTCTCGCTGTCCTGCTGACCCTGCAATTTGGCTGGACTTGCACGACCTAGGACTGCCGTCGAAGCTGAGTTGGTGATATCGTCGGCTTCTCCATCGTCGGGATCGTCATCGTACCCAATGGCAGGTGAGTAAAGCTTGTAAAAAGCCTCATCTTCGAGTTCTTCCTCATCCGAAAGCAGGTTTGGACTTGACTGTTGGACATCGAGCGCAGGCGACGGTGATATCGACGGGTATTGGCGCAAGGGAGATGGTGCGTCTTTCTGTTCTCCAAGGTCGTGATTAGTTTCAGGTACAGCGCCGGCATTGTGAGATATTTGGTGAGTGTATGCGGGGGCATCGGACTGTGTGTCAGCGATGTCCACGCGCGGTGGGGGCACACCACGACCGCGAGTGCTAAGTTTCCGAAGAAGCTGGTTGCGAGCAATCTGCCGCTGGGACTGAGTTCGTTCGAGATCCGTTTCCGGCCCACCTTGCCCCGGCACAACACTTGTAGCAACAAGAGCAGGGGGCGAGGTAGGCACGACACTATCTCTATCTTTGCGCCGTTGGCGGATGCGAGAGATACGGTTGGAGGCAGAGCCTGGCACGTCGAGGAAAGCATCCTGTGCAAAGTTGGCCTTCCTGTGGGTGTCGGAGATGGAAGCGAAGCTGTTGACCGACATGCTTCTGCGCAGAGAGGGCCGCTGCTTCATAACGCTCTGGCGACGAGTGCGCATATCACTCTTGTTCTCATCGTCGGATGCGATATCTTCAGTAACGTTGTGCTTGGGCGTGTCGGACGGGGTAGATGCGCCGTAGGTGTAGCCGGAGACGACGTCTTCGCCGCTGTTTCCGAGCAGTTTCTCGAGTGCATAGGCACGTGCAGCCTGGCTAGCTGCGTTTGTATTGGTGCTGGCAGTCTCTCGTTCCTGCAAGATGCGGGCGCGTAGCTGCTCCAAGGAAGGCAGAGGGGATCGATTAAAGGCCCTATCTTTCGGCAAGATGGGTGACCGAGTGGGTGACGGTAGCAGCTCGCTCGAAGCATTACTCTGTCCACTTGGTGAGACACCCGGCGTCACGCTAGGAAGGAGCAAGTCATGGGTTCGGGGCGAGAGATACCCATCAGACGTTGTCGGTGCTCGGACAAAGTTGGCTATAGACAAACTTGTGTCGCCGCTCGCTGCATCGTTTGGACCGACTGGCTGCTTGACAGTGTCACTTCTCGCCAAAGCTTGGACAGGAAGTGGGGTTGCACGCACCTCTCGCTGCGAGGCGGCGCGTTTGAGCTTGGCGATAGCATCACTCCGAACAACAGAGCCCTGACGAGACAGCGTCGTTGTCGTTAGCGGCGGCGCTGTCTGTTGCGCCATGGTCGTCGTACGGCGGCTTTGGTCGAGGATCAGCGAATGAATGTCATCAGGGACGAAGCCACAAAGAGACGATGCAGAAAGTGCAATCAATGACAGCCAAGAAGACAAGAGATGCACAAATACGCCCTCGGCAGCTGTGCCGGCGTGGCCCCCAACATGGACTTCCGTGTCACTCTTTTTTTGTTAAAAATAAAAACGCGTTCACGCGCCCAGCAACCAAAGGGCAACCAACATGCTCATCAGATCAAAGATATGGGAATAAAATATCAATTGAGAGACTAGTATCGTATAGTACCACCCCAATTAGCACCAGCGACACATTCGGCTTCCAGACAAGAAGAAGAAAGAGTGTCGTCAATGACTACCTGGAGTGTGTGAAAGACAGGAATATGGTAAAGGTAATCCAAGAGCTTGTAACACCATCGTTTTGGAAATACTGACCACGCGGTCATTGGGTATAAACTGACGGAAAGAGTTGTTCTTAAGGCAAGAATGCACTTAGGCCATGTGACCCTCCTTGTAGGCAGGGTTGACAGGCTGGTCGCCAGTGGGAGCAGCCTTGTTGTTGCCGCTCTCGACACCGCCGGGGTAGACAGCCGTGGCGCCAGTGCCAGCCGGAAGGACAGCGGGCGCAGTAGTGTTAGCGCCGCTAGCAAGAGCTCCGGGAGCAGTGCTGCCGTTGGCAGTAGTGTAGGCACTCGAGGTCTGGCCGGGTTGACCAGCTCCGTGAGTGGCTGCGGCGGCAACGCCAACAGCACCGGCAGCGCCAGCAGCTCCAGCAGCTCCAGCAGCAGCGCCAGTAGTACCCGTGGACTTAGCAGACTCGGTGTTCTTAGGGTTCTTCTGGCCAGGCTGAACAATGGTAAAGGCAGGTGAGTACCACTCCTTGTTCGACTTGGCCGGTGCCTTGGCAGCAGCATCTCGCTCGTCGACCTTCTGGATCCATCCATCGGGGTGTCCCAAGTTGGGCAGGATCGAGTTGCGCTTCGAAGTGGCCAGCTTGAATGTAGCATCGCTGTGTGCCTTCTTCTCATCCTCCGACTTGCCAAAGGTCTCCTTGACAGCATCAGTAACACCCTTGCCTTCGATCTCCTTGTTGCGCTCGATTCGGTCACGCAGCTGCACAAGCTGTCGGTCCAGGTCCTCCAGTCCGTCTCGGATGCCCTGCTCGGCAGCCTTGGCTACCTGCTTCTTGATGATGCTCGTGGCCAGAGGCTTGAGCACCTTGATCAAAGTGTCGTGCTTGCTGTCGCGGATGGCAAACTTGAGCTTGTCGACCTTGGCAACAACCGACTTGACCTGGAAGATGTGACGCGATCGCTTGCCAGCAGGCGTGTTGGAGGCCTCGAGGTGCACAGTGACCGTCAGACCCTTGCCGCCCAGGAAAACATCGGCGGTTCCTCGCTCATTAAGTCTGGGGAATCCGACCTTCTTGCGGAAGACAAAGTGCACGTCTCGCATGTCGGTCTGGATCTGGTGTAAAGTCAGCTTGAACGAGTGTTGGTGCTGGTCACCAAGCTTGTTGAACTGCGACAGCTTGAAGTGGTTTCGGATGTCGAGCTCGGTCTGCGAAGGCAGAATGTTGAGCAGGTCAATGCTGAGGTTCTCGATGACAAGGTCAACCTGCTTGTCAGTGTACTCGATTCGCGGCAACGGCACGACACCAATGTGGCTGAGCAGCTCGGGCAAGATGGGGTCTCGGATGTCGCTCCAGAGGTGAGGCTTGAAAGTCAGGCCGCCATCAGCGTTGAGGAATAGATCCTTGGTGATAGTCTGAATGTTGGCACTGAGCTTTCGGTTCAGAGGGTCGTGGTGCATGGCCTTGGCAAACTTGATGATCTCGTCAGTGACAGCGTCCTTGTGTCCGACGTACTTGCCCTCGGTACGGCCATCGGCGGCAACAAAGAACTTCTTGCCGCTTTCGGTGAGCTGCGAAGCTTTGGTGTTGGCCTCGTCCTTCATGATGTAGCCAGGCTCTTGCAGACACTTTCGGATGTACGTGGAAAGGCTGTTGAACCAGCTCTTGAGCTCAGGATCGTTGGCAGCATCGGTGTAGAGCTGGTCAACGGCATCAATGATGGGCTGGGTGGGGGCGCCGTTGGCAAAGCGCTCGATGAGTCGACGGAAACTGGTCTCGGCAGTAGCAACATTGCCTTCGGATCGCACGTTCTTGGCCGCTTCCTGCGTCTGTCCGACGACGTGAGCGGCGTGACCCTTGTACTGCTCGAAAAAGTTGAGGAAGTACTCGATAGCATCCTGGTACTCGTTGTGGCGCTGGCACTCAACCACAACCTTCTTTAGTCGGTAGTAGAACTGGTCTCGGCGCTCCTGAGGGAACTTCTCCTTGACATAGTCGACGGTCTTGTCCTTCTGCTCAGCAGCGAGATCCTTGTGCTTCTGGGGAATCTTCTCAGAGATCTTGTTGGTGAGCAAGTTGGCCTTTTGCTTGGCAGCCTCGGCGACGTTAGCTCGGTTCTGCTCGTCGCTTGCGTTGGGGTCGTGAGCGTTGGCAATGTCTTGAGCATGCTCTTTACCAACGTCCTTTGCCTGTTCGGCAGCACCTTGCGCCTGCTCCTTGGCCTCCTGTCGCTTCTTAAGGATATCGGGGAGGTCGTCGTGGAACTCGTTGTCAGGGGCAGGTTCGTCAACCTTGGCTAGACGCTCCTCGTCGGGGCGAGCAGCCTCGGCGGCTTTAGCAGCGCCATCGGCAAACATGTCGCGTCCAATGTAACCAAGATCCTCGATCAACTTGCGCATCTCGCCGTTTCGGAGGAAAAGAGTGAGCAGCGTTCGGAAAGCTTCGCCGGCGGTTTCGGAGTCCTTCTTGGCCTCCTCAGCCGAGACGGGGGGCTTGACATTAATTTGACCGGCGACATCGGCTTTGCGGGTAGCATACAAGAAGTTCTGGAACTCCTCTCCAGAGTTCTTGTTGACGACCATCTGTCGCGAAGTCTCGATGAGCTCGCGAACATCCTGGATGAGCTTCTTGCCGTCAGGCGAGAGCTTGTTGAGGTCGACGGGGCTGTTGGCTAGTGTGTACTTGAGCGTGTCATCAATCTGCTTGTTGTCGGGGTATCGACCTTCGCGGAAAGCTTGGATCACGCCGAAGAAGCGCATCTGTCGGTCGACGCCGGCGGCCTTCTGCTTGGGGTTGGTAGCCGAAACAACGGCATTGGCACTTGGGTTTTCCGAAACCTGGCTGACAGCGGGTGGTACGGTAGACATGATGGGCAACGACAAAGAGCTCGGATCAACAGACTATTGATCGGGGAGAATTGAGGGTTGCTGAGAGAGTACGTAAGAAGATCGCAAGAACCAGGACAGGTGTGCGATGAAAGTGTAGCGGTAGAAGAGACAGATACGGGAAGGGGGTATCTGTGGTATCGAATGGTATGGTGAAAAGATGTGAAAGATGTGGCCCAAGCTGCGTGGTCTATATACTGGGGCATGTGGCAACGTCTGACGTGTGGTGATAGAGCATCCACAGGTGGAGGTCGGCTGCCAACTATTTTTGGATTTCAGGCGCGTGACCAGTGTGTCTAAATTCGCATGTGTTCCAAAATAAGAGTGACGAATCTGGCAGCGAGTGACTAAGGCCTGCTGGCTTATAGCGTCACTGTGCACCAGAGCACTGCAGCACACGCATACAGCGTACAGCGAGAACAATGGGCGTGTTAGGCCTCCCCCCGCGTGTGATTGTGCGACTTTCGACGACAACGACGTCATCTCGGACAATGCTGCATCCGCCGTCGGCCACGGACGGCGATCTTTGCGAAGATCTATCCAGCTCGCACAGCCATGTTCGATGTTCTGGATTGTTCCGGAGTTTTACTTCGCTCTGGCGAGGTCGCTTAACACCCTTCAGCCTCTGTCTTCGTGAAATTGACAGCTAGCCCTCGGCCTATACTTGTTTGCTCTGAAAACCCTTGGAAATTCTCTCCCCAAAAAAATCTCTTTGTTATTCGGTCACCTAAATTGATGCTGCAAATTACTGGTGTTGACTCCCATCGAGACCTTTCCATGCTGGGAGACTCTCGGGAATTGAGTAAAGTATGAGATGCGACAGAGTGTGGTTTCAGCGATCGAGTTCATCGTCTTCGTAGTCTCGCAAGATCTCGGCATCTTCGTCGGTGGACAGATGACGGTATCCGCCATAGGCGCCTCTTGTTCTAGCAGATTGTGGGGTGAGGAAGGGTAACTTGTCCGAGGCAACTTCACGTACGCGTGCACTGGCTGCTGACAGAAGACCAAGGACAAAGCGCGGGATCGACACCAAGGTCTGAACTACTTCCGAGTCTGCTCCATAGAGGCGGTTCGATGCGTCAGGCAATCGGATGCGGCCAGTTGAGCCCATGGATCGGCCCTGCTTTTGCAACCACCAGTATCCCACCAAGCCTGCCAGTGCAAATGGGCACAGAATCACTGTAGCCCACCAGAAGAAGCCATGGCCAGCAAGATTGTTGCTGCAAGGATACCGAGTACCCCGATCTGGGCGCAACCCGCCAGAGCAGGACGAGTACGGGATCTTGCGCATGTTGGTTCGCTCGTACCAGTATCCGTCACTGTCTGACGCCCAACACTGCGAGATCTCATCTGTCCGAACGGGCGAGACACCAGGATACAGTACGCACTTGCCCGAAGATGGATCGCGGTAGTGGTTGAACTCGCATTCAAAATCGGCCTCTGTGCACGAGCAGTTCTTGCTGACCGAGTGCGGTTGCACGATCTGAGCACCCACATAGCAGTCGGCTCGTCGCTTGCGTCGATAGTAGTATGTCTGTCGTCCGAACAAACATTGCTCCGTGCGCTCCTCGCTTGGCGACCAGAGCTCAAAGTCATCGGCCTCGGGACGTGCTACATTGAGGACACACTTTCGCGACTCGAGCGCGGTGAAATCGAGGTAGACGGCAGTGCTGACGCTCGTCTTGCTGGAAGGTGCACCAATCAGGATGAACTTGCGATGTGTGTCTTCCGGCACAGTCAGGATCTGTGCAATGCGAATTTTCTGTCCAAAGTTGTACGACTCCCATGTGAGCCCTTCGTTGAGTGAGTAGAGCACTGTGTCGGTAGCTTCTTCGTCGTTGACAAGTACAATGATAGAGCCTTGATCGCCAAACTCCCACTTGTGTGCGTCCTTGTGAACCTCTTCCCATGTAAAGCCACCGTCACGAGTAAGGAAGGTATCCGAATCTCTGTAGGGTGCCAGCTTCTTGCCGACGTTGCCGACACCCATCATAAGACCAACAGCCGAAGGGCTGCTGAAGGTTGCTCGTGGATCGTCGCGCTCAGTGAAGCCATGGATGTGGAGAGAGCATCCCACCTGATTGCATTCGTACGGCTGACCATAGACATCATGACTGGGAGCGACCAGAGGCTTCCACCTTCCACCATCATTGTGGGTGATGCGCGAAACGAGATCCTTGTGGCGCGACACGGAAGCGTCGTCCGGATTGCTTACCACATTGACCATGGCAACTCCGTCCAAACCCAGCATCTTTTCAAAGTCAACGAAACCTTTGTCGTTACGATTGACAAAGTCGAGTGACTGCGCATAGTACGTGCCATTTGAGTTGCTCTTGAGCAGCGCGCCCCACTCGGAACCAGCTTCGGCATGAGTCGTAAAGTGCAGAAAGATGGCATCCGTGACTGAGTCCAGGACAGTGTATGCTTTCGTGCCAATGTCCAGTCCTGGTGGAAAGTGAAGCGACGAAAAGTCACGACCGTTGAGCGAAACCTGGATACGCAAGGTGGGCGAATTCGTTGTAGTCAGATACTCGGCCACCACCAAATATTGCTCGAACACAGCGAATCCGACAATGGCCTCAAACATGACCGTCTGGCGGGTATAGAATTCGTCCCCTCGAACGAGCTGCAGCTTGTCGTTGGCACCAAAGTCTCTCTGGTTGCCTTGCTTGTACTTGTAACTCTCGCAGAGGATAGTGCGTGGGTCCATCTTGAGTCTTTTGTCGCGCGCCCAAGAGCAAGTCCGGACATACGAGTCGACTTTCTTCCAAGAATAGCCATTGTTGTCAGAGTAAAAGGCTTCTGCATGACAATCACCTCCGGCTGAAAAGGTGCAGTCCCGGCTGCCGGTCCAGATGAGCCAATCGGACTTGTCTGGGTGAAAGTCAAGAATGCCGATGCCCAGCCCATTAGCCGGGAGAGGAGCTGAAAACCAGTCCCAGCTGTGGCCTTGATTTGTTGTGTAGTACACACGTTGTCCAGCCGTGACGAGATAGCCTCGATTTTTGTCGTATGCATGCAGTGCCATGGTCAAGAAGCGGTCATCTCCGTCGTCCGTAGAGCCTGCTGCGCTCAGCGGACTCCAGGAGAAGCCATCGTTGAGTGACTGCCAGACACTACCGCTTGCTAGCTGTACGAGCACGCTGGAGGATTCGGGAAAGTAGACCCTGTCTACAACGAGAGCAGGGAACTCAAAGACCTGGTGCAACACCTTGCCAGCCTCGGGCACGTTCTTGCTATTACACGCTTTCCTTACTTGCTCGTCCATCTTCACACCCTTTGATGAATCGCACGTGTTGCCAGGAATCTTGCGGTAGCCCGAAGAAGCCAGGTATGTATCATCCGGCTTGGTACACGAGCCTGGTGGGATTGGTTCAAGTCCTGTGCTGACACACTTACCAGCATTGTCTCGTGCAAAGCCGAAGTCGCATTCGTAGTCCGCATCTGTGCAGGGACACGGGTCTTCTTTGCCTTCTGGATCGTGGAACTTGTCCTGGATGAAGCAATCTGCGTCGGCTTTTCTTCGCTTGTACCACTGCTTGTGTCCCATAAGACAACTACCGTCCTTTGCCGCCTGCGCATACCACTTTTCCAAGTCCTTTTCGGCACACTTGCGCTTTTTCATCGCTGCAAAGTCAAGGAAGATGCCAATGTTTCGGTCATTGTTGCCAGCTTCGTGCCGGGTTTGGCTTCCAACAAGGAAGAATTTCAGAGATGTGCTATCGGGAAGCGTTGTCAGGAGTTTCGCCCGCATCTTGACCCCCAGATTGAGTTTCTTCCAGTCCTTGCCAAAGTTGGTCGAGTAAGTGATGTGATCTGTCACATCTTCGTCGTCGACAAGAACCAAGACGTTGCCGTTGTCTCCAAACTCGTACTTGTGAGCGTCGCGGGACACCATGCGCCACGTACGGCCCGCATCTGTGCTGAGGAAAGTGTCGCAATCTTCATAGGGCTTGAGACCAGGTCCCACTGTGCCAACGCCCATGACAAAACCGGGCGCGGTGGACGAAAACACCTTGCCAAGGTTGGTCTTGCCGGACAAGGACCAGAAGTGTAAGGCGCACTTCTCGGCGTCGTTGACATCGCAGTTTAATTTCTGACCTTCGCTGTCTGTAGCAGGTGCTTTGAGTGAAGTCCAGCTGCTTCCATCGTCAAAAGTGATTTGAGAACGCACTTGGCTGCCTGAATCAGACTTGATGTTGGCTATTCCGACTCCGTCAATATTGACTAGATGCTCAAAGTCGACTAGCCCCTGCAGCGTTCTACGCGTGCCTTGAAGGCTTTTGACAAACTGCGTTCCAGTGCTGTCGCTGGTGAAGAGTACGCCTGTGTCGTCGTATACCGAGTCGACCACATCGACCATGAGGGAATGCAGAGTGCTGTCCACTACGGTATACGCGTTCTCTCTGAGCTCTGAACCGTGCGGGAACTTGGCCTTGTCCCACTTGACGCCGTCTCGTGTGACAAAGAGTGCCATCTCGGTACCTGACTTGCTCGAAGTACCCTGCGAGTCGCGCAGAGCGGTCACCATGAACTTTTTAGATGGGCCCAGTCCTGCGAAGCTCTTTGCATTGCGACCCATGTCGAGCTCCACCATTTTCTTGCTCTTGAAAAAGTCATCCGACTGAAAGAGCCTTGTCGCACCCGATGCAGGTAATGTGGCACGCTTTGTGTTGGCAGGAGAAGCATCTTCCCAGGCAATGCAGAATATGCGCGACATGGCGTCTGGATGCGTTTCCATGTCTGGTGTTGCTTTCGCCCAATTGCAGTGCATGACGTACTCGATGAGCGGTTTTGGATTCGTGGCAAAGGCATCGGTTGTGTAATATGCCTCGTCGTGGCAGACCTTGCCAGACCATGGGGTCCAGGTGGAACACTTCTTGCCAAGGAAAATGATCCATTCCCAGTGCTTCTGATCAGCGTGAAACTCGAGAGGCACTCCTGCCCTGGTAGCAGGCGCTTCAGGGGTGGTGAATTGCTGCCATGTCTTGCCTCGATCTATAGAGCGCCAATGTGTTTTGGAGGAGGAGAGGATGAAAGCCTGCTTCTTGTCGTAAGGATGCTGAACCAAGAGCGCAGCATTGCCCTTGAGGTCTCCCTGGATCATGTTCCACGTCTTGCCCTCATCTTCGCTGCGATAGACGCTGGCCTCGAGAATGTCATGGTAGAGAACAACAGTGCTGTCGTCAAAGTACGAGATCTTGGAAGGCAGGTGCGGAAAGCGAGACGTGCTCACAGCTGGATCTGCCGCCCTAACTGTGCCTATTAATGATAGGAGCAGAGTTGTGATGGATGCGGCGGCCAAGAGCCAGGCCAAAGATCGCGATGCAACTGCCATGCTGCGACGGATATGATGGTCAACGGCGGGCTCGCTAAGGACTAAGGGCCAGGTGTGCCATCAAGTCTGTGGTCAGTGATGCGGCAAAGTTACAGGCGCAAACTGTTGCACTGCGTTTCGGTCAAGGCTGGAGCTACTGGATGAGGTTGAAAGTGAAGACGAATTGCTAAACATGGTCCAAGCAATTGCTCCACTTGGACGCCTCAAAATACAAAACACCACGCGAATCAATGACAGCGTTGCCAATCCCAATTGCGCAAGCCAGACGAGTACAAGTACAGATGTAGTGGTGAGGGGGAAGAATATGCGTATCCAGAGTTTGGCTATGAGATAAATTATGGTGGACATGTTGCCACGTATGTGAGATGTTGCTAGGAGCAGCTTCGTGCTTACGCCTCGCGAATTGGTTTTTGCTCGCCATAAATCGATACAGGCTGAGCCATTGCGGCGGACTGCGGTGTCTTCTGCACAGACATTTGGTCTTCAAACCATTGCTGAAAGCTGTCGGGTATATCGCTGGTCCCATCGAGGTAATTTTGGGCAAAGTTAGGGTTGCCCATCGGACTGTCGTCGTCTGTTGACATGTTTGAGCTCGGTACGCTGGCCTGTGTGAACTTGGGCAGATGTCCGTACTTGGACTGGTCAGCACCACTGCTCCTGGCATCGGACGAGCTGCCTCGGTCGGGTGTGCCCGAGCTGGTGAGCGAAGGAACGGGTGTGGCAGACAAGGTGACTCCTCTGCTGTTGTCGCGACCATCTCTGCTATTTGTGTGGGCAGTAGATGACTGATACTGGGAACCGTGTGAGCTGTGCTGCGAATGCGTGGGAAGAGCTTGCTGTGGTAAAGTCGAGGACGCATAGTAGCCAGTTGCCGTGTATGGGCGTATGATGCGGGCGGGCGACTCGATTGCCGTGTGATTGGAGCCGTTTCCTCGGAGAGTGCTTCTCTGTACACTCGACGGGCTTGGTCTGGACAAGGGGTGGTGACGAGGATCGTAGCCTGGCGTTCTTGACGGCGCATCTTCATTTGTGTATTCTGCGTGAGTCATTGCATCTGAGTAGGATGCGGCTTGATTGGACGCAGAATGATGTGCATCATCAAGGAAGTCAAAGGACGGTGTCGACGTCATGCTATATTGATCCTGCATCTGCAAGAAACTGGGTGTCAAGAGCGCACTTGCCGTCATCGGTCTCGTCATGGTGACAGACGAATGACTGCGGAGCATTATGTCGGAGAAGCTGCTGCGACGACCTCCAGGTGTGGTGACGGTGCCGCCGGGTGTCATGCCAGGTGTCGCAGGCATGACAAAGACGGGCACACGCTCTGCAGAAGGCGGCATCACTATCGACATGCCAGCAATCATGGAAGCTCGCATCGGATTAACAGGTGGAGACGTAGAGGATTGCACGAGAGAGCTGCGGTGAGAGTGAGCCGGTTGCATCTGGCCGCTGGCAAGTGCATGTTGATGGTGCCATGCCAGTGATGCCGCTTGCTGGCTGGAATGTGCTGATGGTTCGCGTCTGGCCTGGGCTATCTCATTGTTGGAGGTCGAAGTGGAGTCCTGAGACTCGTTGTAGGCACCACTCCTGTTATGCTTTGTGCTTGGAGAAGGGGGAGAAGCGGGGACGGCTTTGCGTTTGGATCCCGTGGTACGACTTCTGGACGAGGGGCCATTGCTGTGTCCCCCGTTGCTGCCCCCGCGACCAGCAGATCCGGAGCCGGAATCGTCGGCTGGATCGTCCGTATTCGATCGGGCGTTGGATGGACCGTCAGCATCGTCGTCGGCGTCGTCGTCGTCATCGTCCGCATCCTTGTCTAAACCGTTGTAGTGCTGGGGGCCTTTGCGCTCAGAGACGCCATCATACTCGGTGTAGCGTAAGAGCAGGAGATCAATGTCGGTGGAGCAGAACTCGGCCAGCTTTCCGTTGTGACCAAAGACAATGACTGCTACCTGTGAATCTGTCAATACTGCCAGCTCATGTGCTTTCTTGAACAAGCCTGCCTTGCGTTTGAGGTAAGTGACAGAGCGGTTGCGGTCCTCCTTAATAGGCTGAATCTTGATTTTTTTGCGACCCATGGTCAACGAATGCTGTCTCTATCCGAGCGTATGGTCCGGAGCGTGGTGCAACGCTGACAAGAGGGGACGGATGTGAGGGGGAGCCAAAAAGGCCAACGTGGAGTAGTGAGAGGCGCCACAATAATATAATCACAATGCCCAATTCAAGTCAGGCACTAGGCTACCCACTAGAGTTTGAATTCAACAAACGGCCCTTTTTTAGGTTGAGCCCTCGTTCAAGCGCCCTCCCGTCGCTCTTGAAGTGTGGAATGCCCCCCCCGGCTCACAAAATGTAGCGCCATGATCGGATGCAGGCATCGGTCCACCTTCCCGACAGCCTAGGGAGCGACACCTGAGACGGTGATTCAAAGGCATGTAGCGAGTGAAAAAAGATTCGGCAAGGGCCTCGACCCCTTCGGATTCGGCCATTCGGAAGCACAACGTGCGGATAAGCATGCTAGTCATCTTGACAACACAACCCCAATTTTGTTACACTTTAGAGCGCATGATGCATGAGCAGCAATAGAACTTTGGTACTCATGATATTCGGTGTTTGGAATACAGCGGAAAAGGGGAAATTTCCGTTGACCCTGACGTGTTAGAGTGAGAATGCGCATTTTCTCGGCCTCCGAGCGGTCGCGCGGTCGCGGCGTTCTTGCTCGCTCGCTCAAAAAAGCACTTGCCGGTACGAGAGGCGCAAGCGGCAGGGCCCTGGAAATTTCGATTCGACTTTGGTGAATGATCGACACCAAAAAGCAGACCTAACACGCTCGCCAACACACAGCCACGGCTAAAGCTTGGCACTCAGGTACTCAGGTCCAAGCTGTTGCCATCATTCTGTGCCATCATCATGACTTCGTTACCGTACAAGACGGAAGAAGCGGGTGATCCCGCCAATATTCCCCTCAGCAGTCTGCACATTCCCAGACCCGCACAGAGGTCAGATAGCGCAGCCTCTGAATATGGCCAGCGTCCACCTCCCCATTTCGCACATGCACCTCGCGACAATGATCCCAACTTTTTTCAAGGCATGGACGTCGGCAATCAAGCTGGCTACGGCGACAACAATCATCAGCCTAGTCCCAGTGGCAGTGGGTCCTCTGGCCCTCCCAAACCCACGACGTGGGATCAGAGCCACGACACGCAAGTCGACCGAAGCCGACGGCCCGAAAAGATAGACGGTCTTCCCTTGCACCACGACGTCTTTGAGAAGCCTCACGCTTCTTTTGCTGCTGGTGACCGACGAAGCCGCGCCAACTCGGTCATCAGCTCGGCAGATGAATCAGAAGACTTTGACTGGGACACCTCCGGAGATGAAGAGCAGCCTGATACCAAGGTCGCCGCCATCACTCGTGCTAAACGGGGCCGAAAATTCTATCTCATCTGTCTGCGTCTTGCGCGACCAGTCCGTATCTTCCTTGCCGGTCTTGTTGGCACTGCCATGCTCCTTATTCCTTTCATCGTCGTGACCACAAGCTACCAGGACAGCCCCGCTCGTGGACAAGTAGTCGTGTGGAGCATCTGGCTTGCCATCATCTGGGCTGCCGGTTGTGGCACTTTCGTGGTCGTCAATTGGATCCCTCCCGTCGCGCTGCGTCTCGTTATTGCCGTGTACGGAAAGGCTCCCGAGATGGTCAAGACCAACATTGAGGCCTTTATGGCATCGACCTTTTACATCAGCCTGGTTCTCTGCGTCGTCTGGTCATGGATCAGTCTCGGCGGAGTCTTGGCCATTCAGTATTCTTCGACCAATCGACCACCTTATTTCCGCTGGATCTTTTACGTGATCAAGTCGCTCTTTGCGACGAGTGTTATTCTCCTGGTCGAAAAGGTTGCCCTGCAATACGTGGCCATCAACTTCCACAAGACCGCCGTCAAAGATCGACTGGAGCAGAACCAGTTGGCACTCAGAGCACTCGACAAGCTGCACGAGTCCAAATACCTTCAACAGCGACGACGCTTCAATCCTATGCGCAGCCGACCCGCATCGCCAGGATACAAACAGGCTTACGGCGCTCAGCACAAGCAGTCGCGCGATGGTCTAGGAGGTTATTTCCCACCTGCAGACAATACCGAAGGCGTACCGAACAGCAACGAAAAGGAGAATGGTCATCACCGACACTTTCCCTCCATGCACCTGCATCACCACACAGATGGCACAAATTCTCCCTCCGATCACGACAAGCGCAAAACCTTCCGAAAGGCGAATCTTGCATCTCAGATTAGTGAGGCTGTCGCCATGGCCACGCTCAAGGACAGCAAGCTGTACAAAGGCAACCAGCTTGGCTCGCAACGCTCAGCAAGAAAGCTGGCCAAGCTGCTCTTCAACAACCTGTCGGACCACAAATCCAGTTTGGTGGCCGAAGACTTTATTCCCTACTTCAAGACGGAAGAAGAAGCGCGTCAGGCCTTTAACTTCTTCGATGCTGACAAGAACGGTGACATCAGCAAAGAAGAGATGCGCGAGGCGGTGCAGCGAATTTATCGCGAGCGTAGAGCGCTCTCGACCTCGCTCAAGGACATGTCTTCAGCCATCTCCAAGCTTGATGGTGTACTCATGTTTATCGGCTTGATCATCGTCATCTTCATCTGGCTCCTCATTTTCAACGGAGACTCGACCGTGGCCAACATTGTGCCACTTTCCACTTTTGTTGTTGGTTTCTCCTTCATCTTTGGCAACTCTGCCAAAAACATATTTGAGAGCATGATCTTCATCTTTGCCACTCACCCGTACGACGTTGGTGATCTGGTTTGTATTGACGAAGAATGGATGTTTGTGAAGGAGTTCGGACTGCTGTCAACCACGTTCCGCACCGTCATCAATCAGGAAGTCGTAGCACCAAATGCGCTTCTGGCAACGTCCAAGTACATTTACAACTCTCGTCGCAGTGGCGCGCAGTGGGAGTACACTCTGATCCAACTCTCTTTCGACACATCGCTCGAGACGATCGAGAAGCTGCGAACACGACTACGCGCATGGACCAAAGAGAACGATCGCGAATTTGGCGGTCCGCTGGAAGTCAACTTCAACTCTATCTCGAAGCAGAACGCCGTCGAGCTGATTGTCGCTTTTGAGCACAAAGGCAACTGGCAGGATTGGGGCGCACGCTGGAACCGACGTACCAAGCTCATGCGGCAGATTAAATCCATCTCCGAGGATCTTGGCATCGTCTACCAACTGCCTCCTCAACCCGTCACCTTCCAGCCCAAGTCCGGCTCAGCTCCATTCCGTCTGCGCACGGGCGCAACGCGTCAGATGCAGCAATCTGCCCAAACCCAGTCTCCTTCTCAGCAACACCGTCCTGCTGGACCCTTTGAACGCATCTAAAATGTCCGCCTTCTGTTCCCCTTTGCATACTTGCACACGACGTCTGGAACGCCGTTGCCCCTCGCATCCGTCCTACTTACTGCATTGTCCCTTCCTTAATCTTCAGCATGCCTTTCCTCGAAATCAAAAGCGGTTTCCGATGTCACCTTGTGTGTCTCTCTGCCTCGAGATCTCAAGTTTTACATTTTTTCAAAAGGAGATACAGATACAGTACGTGTTGAGGGTGGGTTAGCGACGAAGGAGGAGGGTGGAGGTTATTGATCTGCGTACTGAGCAGATTCATCGCCTGGTTGGGCTTCGTCTTGGTATTCTTGCTGATACAATTCTTCGTCCTCTGTCTCGACTCCGGCGGTTTCGTACTGCTGGTATTCGGCGATGAGGTCCATGAGGTTGGATTCTGCTTCTGTGAACTCCATCTCGTCCATACCCTCGTTGGTGTACCAGTGCAAGAAGGCTTTGCGGCGGAACATGAGCGAGAATTGATCGTGCGTACGCTTAAAGAGCTCCTGGATCGACGTCGTGTTGGCGATAAAGGTGGCCGACATCTTGAGTTTGGGTGGTGCAATGTCGCACAACGAAGTAAGAACGTTGTTGGGGATCCACTCAACGAATCCGGCCGGGTTCTTTTCGCGCAGATTGTACATTTCGTTCTCCACATCTCTTGCGTTGACCTCTCCACGGAAGATGGCGGCAACTGTCAAGTACTTGCCGTGGCGCGGGTCGATAGCAGCCATAATGTTTTTGGGATCAAAGCCCTGTGCGATCAGCTCGTTGGTCTTGAGCGACTGGTACGCTTTGCTGCCTGGTGCAACTAGGGGTGCGAATCCAGTGGTGAAAAAGTGCAGTCGGGGGAAGGGAACCAGGTTGACACCCATTTTGCGGAGATCCGAATTAAGCTGACCGGGGAAGCGAAGCGTTGTCGAGCAGCCAGACATGGCGTACGAGATGATGGAGTTGAGATCAGAGTACGTCGGGTTCTTGGTTCGCAGTGTGCGTTGGCAGATGTCGTACAGCGCTTCGTTGTCGAGACAAAAGGTCATGTCGGAGTTTTCAACAAGCTGATGGAAAGAAAGCGTGGCATTGTATGGCTCTACGACTGTGTCGGATACCTTGGGTGAGGGCAAAACAGACCAGGTCGCGAGCATTCGGTCTGGGAACTCTTCTCGCAGTTTGGTCAGCAAATTTGTTCCAAGACCGGAGCCAGTACCGCCTCCGAGCGAGTGGACGAGCTGGAAACCTTGCAGCATGTCGGCGCGTTCAGCTTCTTTGCGTGCCACGTCCATAACTTGATCCATAAGTTCAGCTCCTTCCGTGTAGTAACCTTTTGAAAAGTTGTTACCGGCACCAGACTCGCCGTTGATGTAGTTGTCGGGTCGGAAAAGCTTGCCGAGTGGACCAGAGCGGATGGTGTCCATGGTTCCGGGTTCGAGATCGACCTGGATGGATCGTGGAACGAACTTGCCCTCTTGCCCTGATGGCTCGAGGAAGACCCCAATCTTGGAGAGATGTTCGGCCTCATTGTTGCCCACATATCGACCGTCTCCGTCCAAGCCGTGTTCGTTTAGGATTGCCTGCCAGAATGCCGAGGTGATCTGGTTACCGGCCTGACCGACGGCAAAGGTGATGAGCTCACGCATATTCTAGGGAGACAGAGGAGGACAAAGGATGGTGGTGGGGAAGAGAAACTGCAACCTCACAACAAAGTCAAACGCGCGCTGTGCTGCGATCTGCCAAATTCACCTGCTAAAATTGTGTTGATTGCATACCTTTCCCAGGCGAGGTGCCGATCAATCCAATCCACAAAACACACACGCGACTTTGCCCTCAATTTTCTCGCACGGACGCGACACGACTTTAGCTTTGAGCTCACAACGCGTGAAGATTCCCAGCAAGCACCAGCAGCTTGTGAGTATAATCCGAGAGGCGATCAGGATGGTCGCAGTCGCCTGTCCATACTGTGAAATGGTTCTGAAACGTGTTGGAACCAGAGCGCAAATGCATGCTCTTGCGCGGGGTTTACGTTGAACAGACCGTGGATTCTAGGCGCAAGAGGCGGTCCAAAACGAGTAGGCGTTCCGTAGAAGCTCAGGATGACAAAGGTCCGCTCCTTTTCTTGCCTATCAGCCCAATTGTCCCATACTGCCGTGTCAGGTACTGTGGCGAATGCCAAAATTTCTCGAGGATTGATGTGGCTGAGATACTTAAATCGCGAGGAGCGGATCCAGCGAGCTACTCCCTTCTGGATGATAATTTGGCTTTCTTCGCTCACCCCTGGCCATCTGATGGCGAACTCGGGACCGTCGTGCATGATCAGGCTCTCCACTTGACGCATGGTAGCGCTGTAGTCTACCACTGGCGGCTCTACGCATGAGACCCTGCTACTAAGAGAGAGCCACAAAGCACTGAAGACAGCACATTTGACTCTGATATACATCGCTGTGTTTTGGGATTTTGGCGACGTATAAGCAAGCACTGATAAAGCAGGAGGCCACCCTTCATCACAATAAAACAGTCTCAGGTTGCCAAACGCCAGGAAGCAGTCGCATGCAGTTGCATTGCTCTTACAGACAGAGGTCAAACATGGTCTTGCAACAAGCATACAGTTGATGTGAATATGACATCAGTGGGACGCAACTGACATTTTGGGATCGGAAGTTGTTTCCGACAACAATGAAGGTGCGGAGTACGCCGTCCGCAATCACACCCTTCCAAAGTGGGTCAGACGCAGCTCAGCTAGGCTGTGAGCTCGCTGATTAAACCAATCGTCGAGCATCTGAACATTGGACGGTCTCACTTTTATGATCCCTTCCAAGTGGTCGGACGTTAAAGGCGTATTACTGCGAGGAACCGTAACGATGGCGTAATCACGTTCGCCTTCAATTCTGCCGAGCCACTTGTTCCAAGTCGGCGTTAGTGGTAGAGCAACCAATGCCTTCAATGCGTCGTCATTTTGAAGCCAGTGAAGAACCAGAAAGCGCTTTCCTTTGCCGGCCCATGCAGCAATCCCAGCCCGCATCAACTGGTAGCTGGGTTCATCTATGAAGGGCCACCGAATCTGAAGGTTCGTGATTCCGTCGTTGCGTGCCTTGAAACGAAATATCTCGACAGGATCTAAAGCGCTACTGCCTGTACTCTGCAGAGAGTTGACGGGAGATGAGAGCGAAGAGCATGACATCATCACTGTCCAGCAAATCGCTAACACTAGCAGCTGATGAAGTTTCATCACAGTCAGAAGGAAACTTGACGAATGGGGCAAAGGTTTAGAGCGGAAGGCGGAAGATCGACTGACGATCTTCTGGTACGGTCCAGCTATATATGGTGCACTCACACACTTGGCATTCACACGATGCACACTCAAGCAAGGATCTTCGTCCGTGGTGACAGCGAGACCGCTTCCCACATGAGATCGACACGGCAATGTGGGAGCAATGCAGCACAAAGGAGGCGCAACCGGTCTGCATCTCAATCGAAGTCGAACGTCAAGCGATGTTCGAAGCAGAAACTCTGCGCGATCACTTCACTCATTTCTTATTTCACATTACTGCAGGCAAGCTATGCATAGCTACTCGAAGCGATGTTGACTCGATCATCCGAGGCGATAAAGTCCAGGATACTTCCGCGCAATCTGCGCTACAGTTCCCACATCTGGGTCCAAATGAAAGCGGCGCATGATCTCGTCGCTTTCGTGTCCAACTTGCTGCACGTACAGGTATATTTGCTCGGGAAGACCATTGGGATTCAGGGTCATCACGACCCATGGGTAGCCATCAAATATACGGGGAGCTGCAAGAGCTTGTCGAGCTAAGACATGCTCAGGCTCGACGGGCATAGCCACCAAATGTCCTTGCAGTCGAAGTGCATGGCCTTGAAGAGGTACAAATTTGGTTTCAGGGCGACCGGCAACAGCCAGTGCCCAGCCTTTGCCCAGAGCTTCGTCGGCAGGGGTGTATGGAAGCAGAATCGGTCGATCAAAGCCCCAGCCCCAGTATTTGTTTCTTAAGGCTGTGAGCAGCTCGTCTTTGGACCATCCGCTAAGTCGGACGTATTCTTCCCTAACTGCCAGCACTGCCACAGCAAGACCAACAAGAATAAGGAATGCGGCGAGCCTCATGCTTGCTTGGGTGAGACGTATCCAAAAGCGTGCGTTGAAGTACAATATGAGCACGTGCTAAGGCAGCAGCAAGCTTTTATGGACAGACGACTCTCGGGCTCGAGCAACTCACACCAAGATCATAATGAAGAAGTCGGCACAGGCAGGAGTGATCTACCAGTTACTGGCTCATCACTTCCCTGCTCCTCGATTTCTAGAAGATGATTCGTGGATACGAGTTGTGGTAGACCCACCGAGGCACAGTCATGACTAAATGAACGTAATGACCACTTTACATGAACCTCAATTTCGCAATACAACCTAAACTTTATTTACGAATGACGACGTGGTACCATAAATGTCGATCCGCACGCGCGAGCAACCCGTTTCAGCCGGCCATACGTGCCAGTATCTGAGCTAGATTCATTGTGTTCGGATGTAGATCCAGAAGGGTCCACAAATGTCCGCTCTGCACGTTTCGCATGAGCACGAACGAATTGAAAAGCCATGGCTTGTTTGTATGCAGCGGATACGCAGTGATGACTGCCCAGAGGAACTCGTCTGCCTGTAGGTCGTGCACGAAGGTGTCCATCACATCTGTCTTTACCACTGGCATGGCAAACACCATTCCAAGATGATCCCGGGTGCGTCCAAGCAGGATGTGACGGGGAAGGTCCATCTGCATGTCTAGCTGCTGCTTTGTAGCCAGAAAGTGGGGTCCGGGACGGTTAAAGTACTGGCCGTTGACAGTCCACAGTGGCGAGAGCTTTATGCTTTCCGAAGAATCTGCCTTACGGACTGGCAGAGGATGCGCAATGCGATGAAAGCCCTCTACAATATCTATGTCGTGTAGGGCCTGGTCAGAATCGGTCTGTGCGAAAGGCACCAGTTCATGCTGTACCGGAACCTCGGGCAGAGGTGGAAGCGATGTTGACGGCGGCTCGGACGGTTGACCTGGATAGTGGTGTGGTGCGTTTGGAGACGAAGATGAAGCTCCAAGCCATCTGTTCTCGGATGGACCCGGCAAGTCCATGGGACCGGGAGTAGCAGAAGCCGACAAAGTGGCTAGGATCAGCACGACCACCAGCACTGTGAAAGTCCGCAACGTTGATGCAAAGATGATCATGTCTGGAAGCTAGTCTCGCTGACTGCGACGCACTGGACTCCTTCGCGCTTATATGTATGGACCCGACCATCAAGATCGGAGCGAGACATATTTCGTCTAAGCTCCTCTCACTCTGCGATGGTGCACCACCTCAAAATCGAAACTCAGCACTAATTTACCCGCACTGAGAAACTTATTTCATATGATACACTATCTGAGAACAGTCGAGCTCGTGAAGTGTTGCAGCGAGCAGGAGTGTGTGTGTCGTGGACTGTAGCTGAAAACAAACCTTTAACTGAATACTAGTCAGAACGACTCTATGCTCGGACTTGCAAGTCTTGTATATGTAACATCGGAAAGTTTTTGTTCCCATGACTGTGTTTGCAAGGAGTGACCCTCCCGACTAGCTTCTCTCAAGTAGGTGCAGGACGTCTCATTAGTAAGTACCCGCTGATTCAATTTTGGCCGACCGCATGCGACCACTTGGAAGCTGGGAATATCTGAAAAATTCACGATGAAGGAGAGCTTGGATGCTGATCTCTTTCACAGTGTAGTCATCATGCTAGCCCGTTTTTCATCTCGGAACCAATACCGAGAACTGCTGGTGATGATGTGTTGGATGATCGGAAGCGCAACTGAAGCAAGACAAGAGCACAGCTTCTGTTTGTTCAATTCTACCCAGTTCCTAGCACCCACGCTGCATTATGCAAAAACGATATCTCTGCAACGTACGTATCAGCTTCAAAGAAAGGAAGTTGCGAACTAGATGGCTCATGTCTCTTCTTAAACTATTGTTTGAATCGTACAGCTTATCGTGGGCGTGGCTTCTGTCATCAGTCTAGCCGGACTCGCAAGTGCCGGCAATGCAGTACAAAGAATGTTGGACGTGAGTTTTCAGGATGACCCCTACACTGATCAGGTAGAACAGATCATCACTGGACTGCGCCAAGCCGGAACGATTCCATCGACAGAGACAGCACGTTTCCGACCGGTTGAGGAACTCTTTCAGAAGCACTTGTGGGCGGCGCAGAGAACCAGACAGGGCGGTGCCATCACGAGCAGACTGAGTTCGGGAAGCTCGGAGGGAGACAGTGGACGACTTTTCAGGCTTCTCACCGCTCGACTGGACGAGATTGCACGGGAGCAGATGTATGAGCCGGTCAAGCTACGATTCACACACTACATGCGAAACGGAAATGATGCCGAGATGGCTAAGTCGAACATCTTTGGCGACGTGGGCTCGTTCGAGGCGCACTCGGCCCGAATGGAGCAAGATGTCTGGGCAACAGCGGACAGACTAAACACTGTCTTTCAGCAGAGGTCCCACGGACAGCTCGAAGACTTGACGGACGATCTTGCTCGACATTTGTTTCATCATCAAATTCCGTTGCATCCGGATGATTATGACCGACTGCACGGAATAGTCGGATCGCTGGTTGACAAAGCGAGAGATGAAGCCGGTGCTCTAGGAGCGGCTGCGGATGCAAACGTTGAGAGGGCAGCTTCCAGCTCGGTCCGAGCATCGGAACATCTGCTGTAAACATGGGAATGTTCACTCGAGCTCGTTTTGTCTACACTGTACTACCTGCTTTGTTTCATTTCAGACCACACGTTGCTCAATTTTTGAAGAAGCCAGACATGTCAGTGGTAGAGGAAGCCTGCACGCCAAGTGTTCCCGTCGCAACGGATATGAAACAAGAAGAAAGCTTGAGCGTCGTAGCCAGTATTGGTAGTGATGAGCAGTACATAGGCTGAGGCTATCATCCCGGTCCCATCTCTCTCGAGGTATATTAGGAGCCGCACTCTGCACCGCTGACTGGTCCTTGCCAGCTGAGCGACAACCGATCCATCCAGTGCTATACTTTAGCAGACGTCAAAGGTTATGCTTTCAAACAAACGCGCGAGGGTGAGTGCAGCTGAGAGCAGATGAGATAGAGCCAGTAGCAGACAATTTTTCTTCCGTAGAGCTTTTTGGTATGGTGTTGTCTACTGCTGTTGACGGTCTTCACAAATGTCCAAGGAGGAAATTTTTTGTCGACGGGCTTCGCTGAGGGAAGCAATCGACAGAACGGCTACTACCCTTTGGCGCCACCCGACCTGGGGAACTCTCGCAATGGCCGTCGCCCAGCCCCAGCCACGTATGCCGAAAGAGAAAGTGCACGAGGCGATCAAATTGTCGATATGGTGAAGAACAATGAGGTCTTCACCCATCTTCCACTGCAAGAGCAGCAACGTGGGCCAGCGATGGTGCAAGCCTTATTTTCTGCGCACCTGACGGGTCATGTACAGGCACGTCTCATGGCTGGGGGCAGACACGCCTCTGAATTTTACGACACCATTGTGAAGCCCAAAATGTGGGAGTTTACTGCGCAGCATTTCAAGCCTGTGCTGCGTCGACGCGTTCGCGAATTGCGCGAAAACTTGCCCTACGAGACGCCAGATGGTGCTACGGTGATCAAAAACTTGGTAAAGGAGCAACTGCCTACTTTTGAAGCACATGATCGTGCGATGCAGTATGCAGTGGATGAGGAGGTAAGAGCTGCGCGTTTGGCCGCTATAGCTGCGCACGACCCTCACCCCGAACTAGCAGCGCAACGCAAATTGCAGCAAGTAACGGAATGGCGACTAACGCGAGCCGAGTACGACAGTATGGTCGACTTCGTTGGCCGTACCGTTGATGACGTCCTCACACGAGACGCAAATGAGAACATGGCAGAAGATCTGTTCCACCATCTGCACATGCCGTGAGCTTCCCGCATATCCATTCCATCTATACAAACTACTTATCACCGCTCGACGCGAATCACGTGCGTAGACCGAGGTTGTGATCATTCCGTGATTTTCAGAGATGTGGCTCTGGCAACGAAGTCCAAGACCAACATTTAGCATGAGAAGCACCCGACTCACACGTAAGCGTGTGAGCCACGGAACTGGTACAAGCACGGTCATCGAACTCAGATTATGCAGAGCGCTTCGCTATGCAAGCAGAAACGATGGTCAATTTTGCCTTGTCATTGTTGTGTGCAACCAGAGAATGTCCACATGAGCCACATCGCTAAGCGAAGAAGGCAAGACTTGTCTGGTTCATGCACGAACAAAGGCGAATTACAAGCGTCTCTCTCAAGACTGAAATGGGGTAGTGATTCAGAGCTTGAAGGCAAATTCCTTGAACAAGTCACTGTCTTGATTCGTGCTGCGTGCTAGGATGCAAGTGACTTTTAAAGCGTCTGCTAAGTCTATTTGGAGCCTCGTCTGGCGGAGGCAAATGCTGGTGGCTTGGAGGGTGCGCTATCGACGGCAAAGGCACGTTTGCGCTTTTTGCCAGCCTCAAACGCTTTGGTGCTTGGTAAATCTCTACCGAGCACATCAGGTTTCTTGACGGCGTAGATGCGAACGATCCAGTTTTCCGAGGTAAATGCTTCGTCGAGATGGTCTAGTTCCGGGGATTGTGTGGGACCGGGAGATCCGCGGACGCGATCGGTGCCCGGACGGCCGCCAAAGAGGTCGTTGAAGCGGTGGTACGACATTTTGTACAAAAGCGAGTTTTTCATGGTCTTTGAAGCGCTGTCATCGACCTTGTACTGCCCAGTGGCGGTGAAGTAGTCTGCCTCTCGCACTTCATCAGGCCATACGCCTTGGGCAATGCGAATCATCCAGAGGTACTTGTTAATGTCATCACCCGAGAAGCCGAGCAGACCGCCGAAGATGATGAGCACGTAATCCACGTCGTGCTGCTGCAAGATTGGATAGGCTTTTTCCTCGGAGCTGCACATGGCCTTGCCGACGGTGGCAATGTGCGTGTTGTTCCAAGTGTTGTTGTCCACCAAGGTGGGGCGGTCTGCCATGCCGCTGATCTGGTAGCCGTAGTCCCACCATGACATGACCTTGGCGTCCGAGGCAGTGTTCTGCCGCAACCAGTAGTAAGCTTCGCGGAAATCGTCAATAATGTGTTGACTGCCGTCGGGGTTGCGTGATGCAAGCACGACGGAGGGACTCGAATACGCCGTGGAGGTGACAAATGTGCAATGAAGCACGAAGACCAAGAGCAGCAAGAGCGAATAAATTGTGACAAAGAAGCGCGAGTCAAGTCCGAAGATGCCGAACTTTGTGCTTGCATAGGCTTCTGCACGGAAGGTGGGTGTGCTTGTGCCAGAAGTGGAGGATGCGTCGGTGACGGATGTCACGTCCTGACCGCTGATGTTGGCTGCTGCCTCGGCGATCGAGTTCTTGACGGAAGCTGTGGCAGCTTTACGTGCGGCTCGGGTAGATTTAGCGACCTGGCCATCTGTGCTGTTGTCTTCACTGGAGTCTCCCTCGCGACCGGCTTTCTTCGGTACGGGCTCCTTGGGGTCGAGATAGGTCTGCAGCAGTGTGCTCATTGCAATGGCCGCGCTGACACAGACGACTGGCGTCAAAGTCAACATGAGTCGAACCATGACACCGGCAAAGTAACTCGCCATGACGGCATAGATGATGACAAAGACATGCTCGTCGCGCAGCTCCTTGAACAGCAAGAAGATGCCGACCGGGAAGAGGAAGATCAGCATCTCGAGGTCAAAGAAGAACGCAGGCCAAGCGGGTGGCTGGTGCTCTGACACTGACGCGATGATGGGGATGTGCTTTTTGGCGTATGCAGTGTCCCAAAGCGAATAAAAGCGTCCCGTCCATGGTGCAATGTAGCCAGCATAAGTAAGCGTGACCAGAGCACCAAAGGCCAAAGTAGCGACGGTAACAACAAAGCCGAGCAAAAGATACTTGAACTGCTTGCTGGGAACATGCGACCTGACCAATTCCACAAAGGCTACCAGCTGCAGCAGACCAAAGACACCCAGTGCGGCCATGTGCTCGCTTGTGCGTACTGGCTGAAATCCAACAAAGGGAACCTGCATGGATGCGAGCGTGCCCACAGCGTAGAAGCTCGAGTACGACACATAGAGCCTTGAGCTGAATCGGCCCATGAGGAGTAAGACGAGTGCATGAAGCGGAATCATGTTGGTGATGAAGACGTATCCACCCCATGCGGCGACCATATAAAAGTAGAAGAGAGCAGTAGCCACGCCCCACAGAGCTGATCCGTCTTTGAGGGCCTTGATCCACAAGTAGAAGGTCATCATCAGTAGGAAGATTGCAATAGCTTCGTTGTCATACGAGCCTGCCACCGATCGCGAAATGTAGCCAGGGGCAATGCCAATGAAGGCGGCGGCAAGCAAACCGGCTGCATCGTCCTTCATCGCAGCGGTAAACATGTATGTTGCCCAGGCAGTCAAGCCCGAGAAGGCAGGTGCAAGCAACACACAGATGTTTCTGATGTCGACTGGTATATTGAGCGCTTGGAACACATTGTAGATAGCGCCGGAAGTGACCATGAGACCCGGATAAGCTGTTCCACCCGCAGCTCGTCCCAAAGGGTACCATGCTGTTGCGTCGAACCAGTTCCAGAATCGATAGAAGCCATCAGTGGTCAGCACCTTTGTGGCGCGGAAGTTGAACCAAGGGTCGAACTCGTGAATGATGCTCTCGTGACGCACCACGGCGAAAAGACGCGAGGAAATGGCGGCTCCTGCAATGAGGAAGATGATGATGAGACGCAACAGGGACAAGACATTTGCGTTTGACTCTGCTGAAAGCGTCGGAAGACGGTACGCAGCCCGGCCTGATCCGGCAACGGAGCCCGTTTTTGACGCTGACATTGCACCGTGCGCTGTGGCAGATCGTCGTGTGAGGGAGGTAGTAGACGTGTAGACAAGGTGTGAGAGAGTGAGGTTGCCAATCCTTCTTCTCACACGCCGATAGCGTCCGTGCACATGCCGAATCGCACGAGACCGGCAAAACACCCGGTCTAACATTATTTGGGTCAAAATCCGAGGTTCGCGAATTTTCGCAGCCAAATGGACCTTTATTTGGCTCTAAACATCGATACTTTGTCCACCAAAAGCTCTCTCTTTTGCAGAGCCAAAAAAATCTTTTTCACCACATTTTTCACCACACACAATTATATCATGCAGATGCATGAGCTACATTCACACATTGAAAGAATAGGCCCCACGTTAACCACGCTCCGGGCACCGGTCGTTCAAGTAGAAGGCGGAGCTGACGTACCTCGTTTCTAGAGTCATTCCATTGCGCTACAAATGCTTACTAGGCATGCTGCACATACTGAATGCGTTATTTCATAGTGCCCACTCGTCTATGTCTTCTCGATTGGAGATGAACGGCCGACCGATGGCGTTGGCTGCTCCGTCACAGAGCGGGCAGCTACCGGCAATGAGAGCATCGAGCTGATCTGTAAGCTGCTGGATGCGCTCCTGGTCTTCGATGCTACGCGCGGATGCGATTGTCTTGCGCGATTCAGTCAGGCCATTGGTGTCGTTTTCGTTGCCATTGACTCCATTAGAGCCATTGACTTGGGCGACAGCAGCTCTACGTTGGGCAGCTGATCGCGAGCCAGCGACCCAGTCGGTAGCGGGGTTCGAGAACGGGTCGAGAGGTGCCAACACCCTCCTTCCACCAGCTACCCCGACGCTGACTCCCGCAGATATAGCGCTGATGACTGTGTCTGGCACCACCATCTCGCGCAGCTTGTCAAGACCTACAGCGGCGGAAACATTGCCCAAACCGCGCGCAGCTTCGTTGGCTGCCGTGACCATTGCTTTGGACCCGTCCTTGAGGAAGCCCATGTTGGCGAGCACCTGATTGGGCAGTGCCGGAACCAGTCCGCTTGTCAAGGCACTGATTTGCTGTTGGAGCTCCAAGAGTTTGCGCAGGTTCCGCGTTGGCATCGTCTTGGTCACCTGGGCTATCAGACAATCGGCGTGGAATCCGTGTCGACACGGAAAGACGTAGAATTGTCGCTGAACCAGCACTGCGCGGCATTCCAAACATTTTTGGTCGGCATCCAGAGTTACAAACCTCTGGCTGAGTCGCGCTGTGTCTTCCTGTATAGCAGCTGCTGAGCGAGTCGCTTCATCCATGTCGTCCTTGAGCCTTTCAATCTGAGCAGCATACCCTTCGAGCGCCTGGCAGATATCGTCTTTACAATCGTCGATCACGACAAAGTCCGGGAAGAAGGGCAACACATCTTCGACCGCAATCAAGTCTGTACGCCGGAGGAAGGCCAGGGCGGACTTGATGTCGGACGTCGTACGCACCACTTCGCGGGCCACTTTGAGCCACAGCTTCTTGCGCAAGTCACGGTCAGACTCGGCCAGCTCGGCACAGGTGCAGGCCAGCTCAATCTCCTTTTCGTGTATCGCGAGGTCCACCGCTGCCTCAAACAGGCCCATCTTGGCATAGATGCGCACGCAGGCTTCCTTCTGTCCGAGTGAAGAGCACGTTCGAAGCGCGTAGTCCAGGTCGAAGTAAGATTGACCGGTGAGCGGATTCGATTTGGCCTCATCAATAAAGCGCAGCAGTTCCACTTTGGTGCTTGAGACAGCTGGAAAATTGGACGCTTGTCGAGCAAGCAAGGTCAAGAAGAGGTTGTGGATAGCCGTATCTGTGTTGCGTCCGTGTTGGAGTACGTGATGGAGATATTTGATAGCCTGGTCTGTCTCGCCAGAGTCAAGATTTGGACGATGCTGCAATAGCGCAGGAATGAGCTTTTTGGGATCGAGACGAGACTGTCGCTTCCAGCAGTCGATCGTTTGAGCTGGTGCATGGCGCATCAACACGGAAGCATAAGAATAGTAGATCTGCAAGGATTCCTGTTTGTTGAGAGCGTCAATCGCGTGTGTCCAGTCACGCTCTTGCACATGATACTGGACAATGCGGTTGTGATCACCAATGGCTGAGGCAAACTGTAGATACACATCCGCTCGGCCGTGTTTCTTGACGAGATCAAAGGTAACGCGTGGGACGAGAATGTCTTTGTACGTTGCCAGGAATTGATACAGTTCTTCTGTAATCATGCTGGTCTCGAGGCGGTAATTTTCGACGTCTTGACTTGCCGCTTCGGCCGCAGCGATGTCTTCCAGTTCGTTGATCTTGCAAAGATAGATCTCGACCAGCCAGGTTGCGAGCATGACGCGCTGCGTTACATCCCTTTTGTCGAGCTTCTCGAGTCGTATTACGAGATAGTACCGCAAAGCGTCTCTCTGACCAGCATCAATAAAGCGCAGGACAATCTCTTCAAAAGCACGCATAAAGGTCTGTGCGTAGCACTGAGCCGCTTGTATGTACTTGCCTTCCGCAAAGAAGCGGTCGGCTTGATAGGACAGAACAGTCCCGCGCTGCATTCCCGCTTTTGCGTACTTGAGTGCGACATCGAACGAGCCGCGATCTAGATAGACTCGCCACACATCGCGCTCTTCCTGCGTGATCACCAGTTCGAAGATGCTAGAGTCTGTGTAGACCCAGACTGTTTTCTTGGTAACGTCAACAGAAGTACCAATGACTCGTTCCTGCTGCTTCAGCGGTAGGACCTCCTCGAAGATGACTTGGTCGTTCAAGGAGCTGACCGCGACAACTCGATTCTGATACAGTAGGATCACGTGGAATTCTGTCAGGGCTATGCTGACGGGAATTTCCGCACTGCTCTGGGCAAACGAGTCGTTGCCTGCCATGCTTTGTCGCTTATCACCGTGCTCTTTCGCGTTTGCGGGATAAGGCAGCAGACTGGCCGAGTCGATGACACTGTCTCCGGAATTTGAGCCAGAGGTATACGTCAGATAGCCATGGTAGACGCCTGGACCGGTAAGCCAGGCAAGAGCAGATGCACATCGGGAGGAAGGGGGTGTCCAGGTGTGCAGCTCTGAGTAGGGCAGATCGCTAGGGAGCTCCGATTTGAGGTTCGGCATAGCATCGCTGCGATACGGCTGGAACAGTGTCTCGTATAGGGACTGCGTTTCGCTGTCATCAGGCTTGAGCTTCGCGAGTGGACCGACGAGTTCGTATATTCTGGTGGACGTGGTGAGTATGACGACAGACTGGGTCTGTTCAGAGGAGCCATTGACATCCGTGTGGCCGGCAAGCTTACGCTGTTGCTCGTGCGACTGTCGCGGAAACACTTCGGCGGTGATACCGGTGATTGGCTGTCTCTCTGGCAAAGAATACATGTGTCGCAGGACTCTGTCCACGTCTCCTCTCTCGGCTGCACTGCCGGCTGTTCTTCTAGCAAGCTTGTCGAAAAAGTCACCGTCGTCCGGGTCGCTACCGACAGGAGCGGTAATGAGCGCCTCGTAAACATCTCCTGACCTCGTACCCAGCAGGATCTCGTGTGTGGATGATAGCGTGACAGAGGAAGGCTGCCCTTTCTTCCGGCCGGCACTGTTGTTCGACGATGTGGTCTTGCTCCATGCGACGCTTTCCACCACGATGCCTTTCAACTTGGGAAGTAGCCGTGCTTTCTTCCAGCCGCTAGCCCAGTAGTAGTTATCGCCGTTACGCATAACCAGGACCAGATGTCGCCCTGTTGGATCGCTAAACATCTTGTGGGGGCCGAGTGTCGCTGGGTCTGGTGCGGAATGACCACGTGCTGAGCGTGGGACGGGTGGAATTGGCACATCGGCCTCCTGGGTGATTTCGGGATCGTCTAGATTGATGCGGACCAGCTTTGGCGGCGGGGAAGGGAATGGATTGCCGCCCTGTGCTGGATTCGGGTAGGCGTACAGGCACATGGTCAAGATGTTGGACGACACCGTCATGAGCGCTAACGGCGCTGAAAACGCATACTGCACCCGACCAAGCTGGAAGATTGGGGAGGAAGTGGAAGAGCTCGGGTCTGACGAGATGAAACCGGTCTCGAGCGCAGCTATCGGGTCGAGCACGGCCGTGGGGCCTGGCATGTCTGTCGCGCCTTGCTGCTCGAATGCGCTCTCCTCATAGTACTGCTGTGGTTGACGCGAGGACGCGGACACCATGCGACTGGATGGTTGTGATGACGGATAGATTCCATTGTGTGCTGAAGCGGACGGCTGTTGTGACGAGCTCTGCACAAAGTCGTCAAACATGGCGAGCGAAGGCCCACCGATACTCGATGAGCAGGTGAGGAAGGGTGTACGACCTTGAATCCGGATGGTGGTCCGCGAACCCTGAATCGGGGCCGATGTTGGTGGGAATCGATTCGAATCGGGATGTGATTAAAACGTGCAATGACGATGCCTCTACGTGGAGTGCCAAGCTATGCTGATTGCATCCTGTACACCACCATTCCCCTGAATAGCAGCATGTTGGACATTGGCATCGTGGAGCCTCGTAGATACATTCCGCTCTTTGGCCTTAGCGGTCTAGGCTCGGAACTGCAAGGTAAGCCAGTGCAGTCAAGCCTCGTATCGCCCACAAGCTAATCAATCTTCTCCACAGGCGTACTGTTCGCAAGTCCGTTCCGGCAATCGGCCTCCTTGCTCTCATCCAACGACAGTAGCCCAGCCTCTGTGCAGGCGTCTGTAGGTAATAGTACAGGTCTGTCCACTCCAACGCTCTCTACGTCGTCCCAGTCCGATTCCACCACCGACCTTATTGATCTCGACAATGGTCCTTCACGTTACGCGGCCTACGCAATGCGACTCAAGACGGTGATTGTAACATCGTCCCGCTACGTTGCCTATTCCTCCGACATTGGAGAGGCGTTTCGACCTTTGACACGACCCGAGGTGGTACGGGGCGCGTATGCCATTTCATGGCTCTACATTCTTGGCGACGTTGGTTTTGCCGGCTACAAAGCAGCACAGCAGTACGAAGCGTTGTCCAAGTCATCCTCCGGACCTGTCTATCGTTTCGAGTCAGAAGCGGCGCAGTACGCAGACTCTGCCCTGTCATCAGCTCGCGCGAACCTTCCACTCGAGAACTTGCTTGACGCCAAGACTCTCGCGTCCCTGTCGGCTACGGACAAGGTAGAGCTTCGCAAGCGACACACGGAGCGTGTCGCCAAAAAGGAGCACCACGAGGCTGCCGTTGATCCTTCTAAGGTATCTGAGACGACCCATGTCGGTCTTGTCATGGCCCGACGAGCTGTCTTCCAGAGTCTGGCCTCGATGGCGTTGCCTGCTTTCACCATCCACTCGATCGTAAGATACTCCGCACCAGTCTTTGCAAAGGCCAAGAGCGCCCGTATCCGTGCGTCTGGACCGACCGTCGCAGGCCTTCTGTTCGTGCCCGCTCTGCCGTTCCTGTTCGACGAACCGGTGGAACACGTGGTCGACTTTGCATTCGATTGGATCCAACAGCGCATGTCCGGAGGCGAACAGGCTGCGCACAAAATCGTCGAAGCCGTTAAAGAAAAGGCTCTCTAGACGTCACATACATTCTAGATCGCACAGCTAACGTCATAGATACTGGAGCTCCTATGCACTCGTCAGTCACAGAGTGAAGCTAGTGAAGGCTATTACACAACGTGGCCACGTGGAAGATTTCGGCGAACCTTGTTAAATTGAGATGGTGTTACTTTTACGTCTAGTACGTCTTTGCAACATCAACATGAAGGCAGGTGGCACGGTGTTGTCTCGGCTGTCGCTGACAGTGGCAGTCATCCTGGCTCTGCTGCTGCAGCTGTGTCGTGGTGCAGAAGAGGACAGACCGCCGTCGACCGCGCATGAGTTCCTGGACGAGCAAGAACGATGGGCTGCATCCGCGGGTGGAGACATCGTGGTCAGACGCAATACAGCCCTGCCAGTGTTGGGCTACGTCACGCCGTGGAATCCGTCCGGACAGCAGCTGGTCTCTGATTTCCGCAGCAAGTTCGACCTAGTTGCGCCGGTGTGGTACACGGTGTTGGTGTCGAAACCGACATCTGCTGCGCACAAGTACAAGCTCAGCGGCGGTCCACCTGCACCAATCGACATCGACTGGGCCCACGACCTGCAGAACCCAGCCGAAGACGACGACGACGGCAGCGCCAAAGTCAAAGTAGTCCCCCGATTCCAGCTGGATGCATGGACGCAGAACGACTTTGCCGACCTGCTGTCCAACCAGACTCTCTGGACAGCGCTTGCCGATGTTATTGTCGCCGAGGTCGAAGAGCGAGGGTACGATGGGGTGGTGTTCGAAAGTGCGGCGACGTATCTGCTCTTTGAGCCTGTCCGCGAGCTGAGCGAGCGACTTCACGGGTTGAACAAGACGCTGGTGGTTGTGCTTCCGCCGATACGGACGGCACATTCACTGACGAGCACCTCGAATGGGGCGAAACGCAAGCCGACGAAACCGAGCAAAACCGAAGAGGCACAGAACCGGATGATTCTTCAGAGCTTACCGCAGCTTGCGACCGTGGTGGACTGGTTCAGCATCATGACGTACGACATGTCGAGTGCGGGGGGCCGGACTAGCGGTCTCACTGGCGCTGATTTCCCCGACCACAGCCCCCTGCGCCAGGCGAAACGAGACAATCTGCGCCAACCCGGTCCCAACACCTCGCCAACCTGGATCGTGGAAAATCTCGAAGCAGTCCTCAAAGCAGCTGCCGAGCCCGTGCCCGGGTCAGAGAAAGCGGGGAAGCACAAACAGTCCATGTTTGGGGAAACGTCCGACGAGATGCAAGACATGTTTGGTCTGGACGCTAGTAATCCATTCAACTACGATGAGTTTAGCGCCAGCGAGGACGATGTGGTGTTAGAAAAGACCGCCGACGCACGGGCAAAGTTCCTGATGGGTATGCCGATGTACGGCTACCAGTATCCCGTGTTCTTCATCGACCGTACTACGGGGCAGGGTGTGGACCGTGTGCCGGCTCGAACAAAGATGCAAGCGCAAAAGGCGGAGCAAGACCGTTCTGCTCTTCCCTTCCTCCGTGGGCCGGGTGAGGCCCTTACAATGACCGCAATCACCAACCTTCTCAAAACGCACAAGCGAGCCCACCTCACCCACGACACCCTGTCGATGGAAAGTTGGTTTGACTACACCGAAAAGCTGCCGCTCGACGTGCCCGAGGATCGACAACAGTACGGCGTGCGGCCCGGCGACGAGATTTACTGGCGCGTCTACATACCCACCCGCACGAGTATGCGCAAACGACTCGAGGCATTAACGTCTGCCGACGACACGGGCGACGACGCACAGAGGCAAGCGGGAGTCTCACTGTGGGAAGTAGGTCAAGCGAGTGAAATGCTCCTGGTAGATTTGTAATCATAAGTGGGAAGAAAACAAGAGAGAGAGATATGGAGGACCCCAAAGAGTTGACGAGACATAGATGATACAGAGGGTTGTAGGGACAAGAGTGAGCAAGCGCGTTGCGGGGAGAGGACCGGAGGAAAAGGCGTGAGACATGCAGAGTAAGACGAGAGACGAGACCGAGCACAAGCAACGAGCGGGCGTGCGCGCGCACGCGTGTGTGTGTGTGTGCGTGCAAATAGACCATTCTTGACTGACGACGGCGCGTGAGTTCATGCCACGTTGTAAGGGCTAAAGTAGGGGTGGACGAGACAACGCTTTGCGGATGTTCGTCCCGCGGGGTCGTAGACGAGCATTCCTTTGAGTAGGTCGAGGCCGGTAGCGTCGAGCTGCGGCACTGCTTTGCGCAGAGGAACGCCGGACCAGCTGGGGAAGCTGTCCTTGTAGTCAGGAAGCTGCTGTACACCAGGCCACACCTCATCTGTTGGTGTGCCAAGCACTTTAAAGATCTTGAAGATCTCGTCAATCTCCGAGTCGCCAGGGAAGAGAGGGCTTCGCATGGCCATTTCGGCAAAGATGCAGCCGATGGACCACATATCGATGGCGGTGCTGTAGTGGCGAGACCCGAGCAGTACTTCGGGTGCTCGGTACCAAAGGGTGACGACCTCATGTGTGTAGGTTCTCAGAGGGATACCAAACGCTCTCGCGAGACCAAAGTCGGCCAATTTGAGGTTCCCCTCCTTGTCAATAAGGAGGTTCTGAGGCTTGAGATCACGGTGAAGAATGCGGTGTGCATGGCAGTAGAAAATGCCGCGAATGAGCTGATAGGTAAACTTGCGTACAATCTCAGGACCCATGCCGAACTCGCTGTTCTTTTGGCGGGATACGTTGTCCATGTACTTTCGAAGGTCGAGGTCGAGGAACTCGAATACGAGGTACAGCTTGTTCTCCTGGTGCACAATGTCGAATAGCCGCACAATGTTTTCGTCGCGCAGCTCTTTGAGCAGCGAGATTTCACGGATGGCAGTAGATGGCACACCTTCGTCCTCTGCCTCTAGTCGGATCTTTTTGAGCGCAACGATGCGGCCATTGCCCGCGGGTGTCAAATCCTTTGCCTTGTATACGACACCATATGTACCTGTGTACAGAGCGCAAGCCTCATGAGTATTGAGACTACTAGCGCGAGACAAGTGCAGTACCTACCTTCTCCGACCTTTTCGAGCTTCTGATAGTTTTCCATGGTGATGTGTGTGCGAGAGTGAAGGAGGTGAGGGTCGAGGAGAAAGTGTTGTTCTCGGCCACAAGTTGCCAGCTCGCTCGGGGTTGCGAGAAATCAAATTCGCACTTTAATTCGATCGCGTTTGTGTTTGGCCCCGAAAGCAAGGCGCGTCAAAGTCACAAAAGTGTTGCTCTCGTGTTCTCGCCTTTGTCGTGCGAGTCAAACAGTGCGCAGCTGAGCTCGGTCCACTCCGCTCCGCTCTGTCCTTCCCCACACACCCACCCACACATGTTGGTGTCGAGACGAGCTCTTCAAGTCTTGAAGCTATATAGACAGAGCAACATTGCAACCACACGCTTCGCCTTCCATACCTCTGCACCCATGTCGCAAACTTCCAACGCACCTGGCTGGTCCACAAGTCCAAACCCGTATCCCAAAGCTCGTCGAGATGACAAAGCCTCTACCACATACAAGTCGGCTGCAAAAGGCTCCGTCACGGTACCTGAACCCTACATCTGGCTAGAAACACCACCCTCGCAGTCACAAGAGACAAAAGAGTGGATACACGCCCAGGCGAAGCTGACCCAGACCTATATTGACGGCTGTCAACCTGACCTCGACCTTCTCAAGTCTCGCATCGAGAAGAACTTTGACTTTGCCCGCTTCTCATGTCCCTCACTCAAATCGGACGGAAAGTACTACTATTCGTACAACTCGGGTCTTTCCCCCCAGTCGCTCATCTATGCCGCCACCAAGGAGCAGGTCGAGCAAAACGCAGGCAAGAATGCCCGTGATCCAATCGGCGACATCTTCTTCGACTCCAACCTGCTCAGTGCTGACGGTACCGTGGCGCTCAACTTTACCAAGTTCTCGGAGAGTGGGAAGTACATGGCGTATGGTATCAGCAAGAGTGGCTCTGACTGGATCGAAATCTTTGTCCGCGAGACTGCCAAGCCATTTCGACTGCCTGATGGGAGCTACAACTCGGACGGCACAATCAAGGCGTCCAAAGACGAAGTTGCCAAGTACATTGATTCAACCGGCGGTCAAGACAGACTGCAAGACAGGATAGAGAACGTCAAATTCTCCGCTGCCTCGTTTACCCACGATGACCAAGGTATCTTCTATCAGACTTTCCCGTCGGCCAGTGTGTCGGATCGCGGCACAGAGACAGACGCTAACAAGGATGCTCAGCTGTGGTACCACAAACTTGGCACGTCGCAAGATCAGGACATTCTCGTCGTCAGCAAGGATCAGAACGTGCCTGAGTCCATGTGGAGCACTCAGCTTACCGACGACGGCAAATTCCTCATGCTCTCCAACAGCAAAGACACTGATACCAAGGAGCGCTTCTTCATCTTACCGCTCGAGGGACAGAAGTTGGGCGAGAAACTTAAATGGCTCCCACTCGCACTCTCGTTCAAGTACGTCTTGGGCTACGTTGCCAACAATGGCAACCGCTTCTACTTTATGACCAACAAGGATTCGCCCAACTACCGCCTTGTATACTGCGACATAGACCCGTCTAAAGCAACTCTCACCGACAACGTTTGGGAGCTGAGCGGAGACGATGTTGAGCTGCACGACTTGATTGCCGAAGACAAGGACGCTTTGCTCTCGTCCGTCTCGAGCATTGCCGAGAACAAACTGCTTGTCGTCTACTCGCGCGATGTGAAGGACGAGCTTTACCAGTACGATTTGGAATCCGGCAAACGTGTCGACCGTCTGCTGCCCAACCTGGTGGGCACAATCGACCAGATCTCGGGCAGAAGACAAGACGACCACGCTTTCATCAAGTTTGGCTCGTTTGTCAACCCGGGGCAAGTGGTCCGCCTCGACTGGCAATCCGGCTCTCAAGGCACTGCACCTATCTCCAAGCAGACAGCCTATTACGACACACAGGTCGAGGGAATCAAGGCCGAAGACTTTGTCTCGGAACAAGTCTTTATCAACTCCAAGGACGGCACGCGTGTGCCCATGTTTGTCACCCACCCCAAATCGGCCAAGCGGGACGGCACGTCTCCCGCCATCCTCTACTTCTACGGCGGGTTCAACATTCCCATCACGCCGGCATTTTCTCCGTCGATGATGTCGTGGATCTCGTCGTACAACGGTGTGCTGGCGTTTGTCAACTGTCGCGGAGGCGGCGAGTATGGCGACAAGTGGCACGAAGCTGGCTCACTGCTTCACAAGCAAAACGTATTTGACGACGCTCTTTCGGCGGCCAAGTATCTGCACGAGAGCAAGTATGCAGCCAAGGGCAAGATCATCCTCTCTGGTGGGTCGAACGGTGGGCTGGGAGTTGCCGCGTGTATCAACCAGCAGCTACCGGAGCACGGGGTCGGCGCAGGTATTGCAGACGTTGGCGTGATGGACATGCTTAAATTCCACACCTGGACCATCGGCAAAGCCTGGTGCGCCGACTACGGCAACCCGAGCGAGAATCCAGAAATCTTTGACTACAATCTCAAGTACTCACCCTTGCACAATGTTGATGCGGACAAGGTGTATCCGACGACGGTTCTGGCATGTGCTGACCACGACGACCGTGTCGTCCCCGCCCACTCGTTCAAACTCATGGCCGAAATGCAGCACAAACTCGCCTCCAACCCCAACCCGCTCCTCCTCCGTGTCGAACTGGACGCTGGCCATGGCGCAGGTAAAAGCACACAGAAACGAATCCAGGAAGCCGCGGAAAAATACGCCATTGTCAGCAGAGCCCTCGGTCTCAAAATCCAGGAGGACGGCAGTAAACTATAGCAACCGCAAACCATGCTGATATCACCACTGAAATTTTACCCCCGCATGATGACGGCGCGTGCGCGCGTGTGTGTATGTGTGCTATGATGGCTGTGGTTGTTTGTCAGGTGAGACGTCTTGCTGGTTGGGCTGGGATTGTGCATTGTTCGGGCTCGCGGGAAGGGGGGCGGGGTTTGCATTGGCGCTGCCGTTGGTGGCACTATTGTCTACCGTTGGGGCGGGAGTCTCAGCGTTGGGGGACGCGGCGTTGGGCTCTGCAGATACAGGGGTGGGTGCTTCACCCACGACGTTGTTTGGCTCCACATCTTTGCCGTCCGTCTGCGTCGCGTCGCCACTTTTCGCAGGGACCGGCGAAGTATCCGCATTGGAAGGAGGTGGAGCGCCGTTCTGGGACGCCGCAGGAGTGTCCTGTGCGGTGGTTGTAGGAGGGGTGAGGACTTGGATGCCCGTCTGGCGCGAGAGCAGGGCACAGTACTGCACCCATTCGTTGACGACTTCCTCCTGACGCGCCATCATATCGTCGAGCCATGCAGCGACGATGCGTTTAAAGTCAAGCACGCGTTCGAGGTCGAGACGCTCCATCTCGTCCTTACATCGGCGCGAGACGGTGCTGAACAGTCGTTCGGCCTCGAGCGCTTTCGTCTCGGCCTCGGTGACCTCCGCAAGGAGAGCCTGGAACTGCGGGCCGGATGAGGTTGGGTTGGCCTGCTTGTATTTGTCGAAGCGGGCGCGCGTTCGGCGTACTTCGTCCTCTGCCCGTGCCGATCGTGCCCAGATCTCGGTGCGAACCTGGAAGGCTTTTCGCACACTACCCACCACCCGCTCGTACTCGTACATTGTCGTCCCAATCAACCGCACATCCACCTCCGCCTGTCCATCTTCCAACTCCCACAATCGGCGCTCCACTTCCGCCAAACCTGCAAAACACGTACTGAGACTCCGACTCAGACTGCTCCCGGAAAGCGTGAGCAGGACGTCGGAAAGACTCTGTGTGCAGCCGACAATATGTTTGCGCTGTGCCGAGAGCGAAGAAATGCTCTTGACGAGGCCTTTGAGTGCGCTCTCGAGCGAGTCGAGATACAGTTTTTGCTCGTTGAACCACTCGTCCACCTCTTCGAACCGGTTTGCGCTCAACGCGCCCGATGAGAGCGACGAGCTGGACGAGACCACGTTGCCGAAAAACACACTCCCCCACGACTTGTACGTCTTCTGTTCCGGCGTTTCCACCGGCCCCTTGATCAAGTCGCGATGCTTGACATCCGCTGCGAAATTCTCCGACTCGAGAAACAGTCGAAAATCGTCGTCCTGCTGCAGGAGCGGATGGGAGGCAATCTTGTTGATGCACGTCTCCAGACCCATCCGACGCGCCTCGACCAACTCGGCGGCGAATCGGCCAATCGACACTTTTTCCGGCACGGGCGGGACGATGATCCCCGGATTGTTCTGCACCAGTGCGGCGTGAAGCCAGCGAAAGTCACGGTAGCGTCGCAGGACCGAAAAGTGCGAAGCTCGAAACGCAAGACTGTTGGTATGCGAGCGCACTGTATAGACAATGTGTGCTGTCATGGGATCGCCAATTTTCTGCGGATCGCCGACTTTGATGCTGAACTCGTAGTTTCGGCGATGTAGACGTTCGTACGCTTCGCGATCGCGGGCGTCTTGCAGCAAGTCGAACGAGGGACGGTGATAGATTTTAGGCTGCGACTGTGGTGCTGCCTCGTCAGACACGCCCGGTGCGCTTGGCGCTTTGTCGCTTGAGGACGACGACTTGACGAATTCAGCTTGTGGCTCGCGCGGCGAGGGTTGGCCGTATTCGTCGTCGGACTCGTGCTGTCCGCGTTCCGCTGAACTGCGGCGGACAGCATCATTTGTGCTGAGTAAGGTCGAGTTTTGGGTGCTGCTAGCATGCACGGACCCTCCAAACATCGTGCTTTCGTCGGTGAGGGACGACACCTTTGCATCGCTGTTTGCACTAGCCGATCGTTGGCCCAATCTTTCTCGCTCGCTGGCGGCAGCCAAGTTGAGTGGGCTATCGCGGACGACGGAACCGGTGGGCGTTGCGGTAGTCTGGCTGGAAGCCTGATCCAAGTCGAGCGCAGTGACGCTTTCGAGCGTTTCTGGGTGCGAGCCGTCCGGTTGGTGTCCACTGCGAACAGAGGACGGGCGGTGCGTGCTGGTCGGGGATGGCAGTCCCGACGTCGCTGGTGGCGTTGGTCGAGCTTTGAGCGAGTTAAACGAGGGATGCGGGGATCCCGGATCTGAGGTCGTGATGGCGCTTGGTGGCGTCTCTTCCGCAATGCTCGCATCTTTGTTCTCGGATGATGCTGCTTGCTGTACAGCCGCATCGGCTTCTTCCCTCGCTTGACGCTCTTCTTGTTCCTTGCATTGGCGCTCGGCTTCCCGCTCCTGCTCCGCTTTGGCCTGCCTCTCTGCTTCCTCAGCTTGGCGTTGGCGCTCTTGCTGCTCTTCTTGAAGACGACGACGCTCCTCTGCCTCTTCCCGCAGTCGAGCCTCTTGCGCCACTTTCTCCTCCATCTTTTCCGCCAGGTACGGCCTCCACCAGTCCTCGAAGGACGTGCACTTGATTGGCACGCCGTAGAGTTCGAGCACGGAGGTGTCGAGTTTGCAGTGGCGCGGACGGGCGGTGGGTGCGAGTGGATCGACGTCGTACTCGGGATCCAGCAGATCTGTGCGAGTTTCCAGCCCAACAGCGTTGGCGATGCGGCTGAGGACCATGCACATGTCGTACTTTGTCATGGCCTCCTTTGCGCTGAAATGCGTAATGGGGGGTAGGGGCGTAGCTGTGTGGGCGTTGCGGCTGACGAGGGCGAGGATGGCGGTGGCCACGTCGTGGACGTTGGTGGGGTAACGTACGGCGTAGGCGTCGCACTTGCGCATGGCCGAGCTGCCCGGCGGTGGCGTAATCGCGTCGAGCAGGACATTGACGGCGGATTCGCTGTTGCTCGTCGTTCTGCCGTACAGTACGGGGACTCGCATGTTGGTGAACCGTCCCTCGACACCGTACTGCGCTATCGCCCGTTCACCCTGCAGCTTCGACACGCCATACGCGTTTAGCGGGTTTGGCTCATCGTCGACCTTGTACGGCGGCTTGGATCCGTCAAACACGTAGTCAGTCGACAGATTGACCAGGAGCGGCACGGTGGGCAGCTCTGCGGCTGCTTTGGCCAGGTTGGCGGGTACTTGGACATTGATCGCGTCACAGGCGGCTGGATTGTTCTCCACCACATCCGGACGACGCTCTGCGGCAGTGTGGATGATGAGATCGGGTGCAAAGTCGGCAAGACAGGCCAGCAGAGCATCGTTGTCGGTCAAGTCGAGCGCAACAAGGCCCTTGGATGGATCAGAGCGGGTAAAAGCCAATGCACGTGTCTCATGCTTCTGCTCCAGACAGAGCTGGTGTACGGCGCGACCGAGCAGGCCTGACGCTCCCGTGATGAGCACCTTCATGGTGCACCACAGCCCTCTAAGATACCTGTCACGCTGGCGGCCCCTGTTGTATATACACGCCACGTTTCTCGGAACTCGGGAAATCCGGTCCGTGCTCAGAAGAACCGAAAAGGGAGAGGGTATGGTTACTCACTCACCTACAACAATGTCGAAGCCAGTGATTGCACAGATCAGGGCGGTGCTCTTTGACATGGACGGCCTGCTGATTGACTCGGAAGGCATCTATACCACTGTGGTCAACGAGATTCTCGCGCCGTACGGCAAGGAGCAGACTTGGGAGATCAAGGCCAATCTGATGGGCAAACCAGAGCGGGAAGCCACGCTCACACTCCTCTCCTCCCTCTGGCCACCAAGCAAACCGGGCGAGATCATCGGCGCTGACTGTCCGTTTGACATTGAAACATTTTTGCAGGACCGCAACCAGGTCTTGCTAAAAGCGTTTGAGAATGTGCCGCAGATGGCGGGGGCGCTGCGGCTGGTGCAGCACCTGCACAAGCACAAGATCCCCATGTGTGTCGCCACGGGCAGCAAGCGGCGCAACTACGATATCAAGACGGCCGCGCATCAGGACCTGTTTGGTCCGTTTGGTGCTCGCTTCGTGTGCGGGGACGACGCACGTCTCACCCGGGGAAAGCCTCATCCCGACATCTTCCTCCTTGCAGCCCGTGAAGGCTTGCTAGCCCCACATTCGGACGCGCAAACAACGACGGAGAAGCTGGGCGCAGATTGGACTTCGACACTGCGAGATATGGGCGCGCATCTCGACGGAGAGCACAACCTCCAAGGCGCAGAGTCCAGCATCTTGGTGTTTGAAGACGCCAAACCGGGCGTGGCAGCTGCCAAAGCCGCCGGTATGCACGGTACGTTCATAAACCCTTCCCTCATAACCCCCTCTTACTGACCATTTTACATACTTGTGCTTCGCTTCAGTGGTGTGGGTCCCCGACTCGAATCTCAGAGCACTGTATCCGAACGAGGAACTCGGTGCTTCACAGACCATCGACTCGCTGCTCGATTTTGACCCCACCGTCTGGGGCCTACCACCTTTCGACGATACTGCATAAAGTAGAGGGATGACATTGTTGTGTGAGGGAATGCTTTTACATGCCAAGCATGCCGTTCATTGCGTTGCCGGCGTAGGCCATGGGCTTAATATTGGGATGGGTTTGGGCCGAGAATTCGGTCCATTGGATGGTTCCTTGATCGTCGATACGCGCGAATGCGCCGAGATTGCCCGTCGAATCGCAGTAGTTGGGCGCCGAAAAGATGGTGCAGCATCGTCCCTGGTGTTCTTCCGCATATCCGCCCATACGCACCTCGTGGCTTCGCAGCACGGCGGTAACACCGTTCAACTCGCACCATGCTTTGGTAATGTCCGGACCAAAGCCGAGGCCAACACCGCGCTTCGAGGGTCCACGACCTTGGGCTATTTGAGGATCGGACCAGAGCATCTCCATCATAAGCCCCTCTTGTCCCGGCTGACCCTGCTTGAATCGGTCAATGGCCCGAATGTCGTCGAGTGTAACGTTGTCTTTGGAGAACAAGCCGCCGTGGACAACAAAGAAGCGCTTCAAGCCCTGATCTTTGGAAAGAATCGGTTCACGCTGAGCGATCGAGTACGAAGCCGGTAGCTCATTGCCCTGCAATGGCTTCTTGGGACAAGTGATGAGTGTAGCAAGTGGCAGGGCGATAAACACCTCGGTGAACAGCTTGAAGGTAAGGTCGCCGCCGAATTTGGCCTTGCACTCTCCCTCGAAGCCGTACACCTTGTTCATCTCGGACGTCTCGTGATTGCCGCGATTGACCAGCGTCGTCGCTGGGTAAAGCCACTTGTAAGCGAAAATCGTCAGGGCAATCTCGACCGACCACGAGCCACGGTCGACAAAATCGCCATTGAACAGGAGGGCGTGCGTCGGCGACGGCTTCCCCGTCTTGCTGAGTAGATGGATAAAGTCAAAGAACTGTCCGTGAGTGTCACCAATGACATCCACCGTTGTGCCCTCTGCCACTTGGTAGTCGACCAGCGGCGGCTCTTGCTTGAGTGCTTGGAAGGCGCCCAGAATGATCTGCCACGAGTACCGGTTATGTAACTTGCCGCCGTTCTTGAAGTGTTCCACCATGTCGTCGATAAACTGCTGGTCGATCTGACCGAGGTGCTTAGTGTCGTCGGTGTCTCCGTCGCGCAGACGAGGTCCTGTGTATGCATCTGTCACGGTTGTTCCTCCTGCCCCTTCACGCAGATTCGAGTCAATGGTGTCGTACGCCTTAGCGCCAGCACTGACCTTGATTGCTTTCTCAAACTCGAGCCGGCGAATGAGCTTGGCGGTTGCGTCGAGCTGTGCGCGCACCGAGGCATTCTTGGGCTCCAGCTGCACGACCATCTTGAGATCTGGCAGCGCCGATTTGGGGTCCAGAATGCTCAGATGTGCGCTAGCTCGGCGAAAGTATGCTTTGGAAAACTTGTTATCCAGCTGAATGGCTTTCGTCGCATCTTCAATGACCAAGCCGTGCTGTTCCAGCTTGAGCTCGCAAGCCGCGCGGTTGCTGTAAAACGCGGGGACGGAGGGGTCAAGCGCAATCGCCAGACCGTACTGGTGCTTTGCATCCTCGTACTTTCCAGCGACAAAGAGCTTGTTCCCCTCATCTTTGTAGCTGCGTGCTTTGGCCTGTCGCTCTTCCACGGGCAGGGCAATATCCTGTTTTGTGGGGGAGGGTGGCACGTCTGCCGAAGTGGCGGACGTCTGATCCAGATTTGTCATATCCGTCTGCACAGAGGAGACAGAAGCTACCGGCGACGAAGGTGCTGTAGACCCGCTGGACGAGCCTGCATCTGCAGAATGGGACGCCATGCCTGCTGGTGGTACAAGTGATGGTGGTGCGTTGACATCATTTCTTCCAGCACAAATTTTCCTGATAACCGAAAACAGGAGATCTAACACAACAGCGCTCACACAAATTGGACGTTGGACTGGAATGACAATACGGGACAACATTGTACATGGATGGAAGGCAAGCAAGACGTCTACTGGCCAATGCCACAGATGGAGAGTTCGCGCATCTCTTGGAGCACGGCTTCGACTTGTGCATCGAGTTGGCCATCGGCGTACTGTTCGCGGACGCCTTCGGTAAAGAATCTCTGCACACCGCCCAGCTTCTCGTAACCGTCCTCGGCAAACTTGGCCTGGATGCGGATCATGGCTTCAAAGCTGGGGTCGAGGTAGGGAATGCGCAGATCCACCAGCTGGGGCAGCTCGGTCTTGACCTGTTCGTCCAGCGTTTCGAAAATCAGCCGTGCGTCTTCGAGTTCCTTTTCGGCGCGGGGAAGCTTGACTGGGTCATCTGACGGCTTCTCGACCAGTTTGCGATGCTTGCTACGTGCAGCGTCAAAGTCGAGCAGCTTCTTTTGACGTTTGTCTACGACTTTGTTGACTTCGGGAAAGAAGGAGGCGAGTTTGCCGATGGGTTCCAGCACAGTAGCACGGTAGGGGGCATCGATTTCTTTGGCTGTCTTGGCATCCAGCTCGTCGACAGCACGACGATACGCGTTGGCCGACATGGCGGCATCCGAGCTGTCGGTATAGAAGCCATCCACGGCTTCTGCCACGCGGGTCTGCGAGGATGCGAGCGAGCGGACACTGTCGAGATACGCTTTGGCCTCCTTCTGGAGCGCTGTGACTTCGCGTTCCATGATGCGGTACTGTTCCTCGGATGAGCTGAATTCGGAGTCGACCGTGCGCTCGATCTGACCCGTCTTCTGCATCAGCGACGTCCCCGCCCGGTTGATGGATTTCTTGAACCCGCCCCACGACATGACTGCGCGACAATGGGAATCACAATGGTGATGTGCGATGGGAGGGGCACAGCCGGTAATCACACTTTGGCACAATTTGCTTGATTTTGAATCCGAAATTGCATTTCCATATTGGTGTGTCTCTCCGCACTTATCCTATCCGCAACCATGAACCGGCTCTTTGGATCGAAAGCAGGCAAGCCAAAGCCTACACTCACAGATGCCATCGCCACCACCGAGAGTCGCGCAGATGGCGTCGAAGTCAAGATCCGAAAACTCGACTCGGAACTCACACGCTATCGCGATCAGATGCGCAAGATGCGCGATGGACCGGGCAAAACGGCCATCCAGCAACGAGCGCTGCGCGTCCTCAAACAGAAGCGTCTCTACGAATCACAACTAGCACAGCTGCAACAGCAGAGCTACAACATGGAGCAGGCCACCATGACGACCGAGAATCTGCGCAATACCATGGCCACGTTTGACGCAATGCAGTCGGCCAACAAGGAAATGAAAAAGACCTACGGCAAGATCGATCTGGACAAGATTGAGAGTATGCAGGACGAGATGCAGGACCTGATCGAGTCGGCCAACGAAGTACAGGAAACGTTGGGCCGAAGTTACGGCGTGCCGGACGAAGTGGACGAGGAGGATCTGCAGGCTGAGCTCGACGCATTAGGCGAAGACTGGGACGCGGAAGAGGCGACTGGCGAAAGCATGCCCAGCTATCTCTCCACCAACACTGAGCTGCCAGACTTTGTCGACGAACTCCCCGCCCAAGCACAGACAGAAAGCGCCACACCAGGCGAAGCATTGCGTGCAGCATAGTCTATTGCAATACTAACAGCAACCAGGACATACATGCAGCTGTTCGTGCACGAATGCGTCGCACTCTAGACAGAAATGGTTGCTGCAACGAACACAGCGGTAGCGCGACGACGGGCTGAGACCGGCATCCTCGAGCGCCTTGGACGCTGCCGCTGTCTTGTTGTGTGCCGCGGCAGGGGTATGAGAGCCATTGGTGACCGTGACATCGTCTGGTTTCGCAGGGAACTCGAGGTTGCATGAGAAACAGGCGAGGGAAGAATGAGAGGAGACCGCCTCCCACGGCACGGAAACCCAGTTGCCGACGGGGAACAAGTGGTGGTAGGAGCGGGCGAGATGGGTCGACATGACAATCGTAATTCCGCATACGGGACAGTCGGTAGGCACATCGCACACCTTGACCCCACACCGCGGACACAAGTACCCAGAGCCCCTGGACCGTGAATGGCATGCACAAAGCGTTGGATGTGCATGCGCCGGTAATCGGAGCGGAAACGCCATTTGCAGTAAATCGACGCCTTGTTGCTCTTCCTCGTCGCCTTGGGCCCGTTTGCGGCGTTTGCGTGGTCCACCTTCCACGGCGGGTGGAGGGACCAGCTCGAACAGCGAGTCGTGGAAATGCCCTTCGTTGAGCGCAACGGAAAACGTTCCGCCTGTCCGTGTGCATACATCCTTAAACACCTTGACTTCGGCCGCGAGATGCACGATTGACACCCGGATGTTATCCTTGACTAGCGCCTTGACCGTGTCGTGGATGTTGCCTGGATCGCAGGTGGTCAAGCTGCCAAAGATGGCCAGGATTTCTCGCGAGTTTGAGGCGGGCAGGTGTACCAGACTGGAGCGAGCCATTTCGAGCGCGTTCTGCAGACTCGGCTCTCCGCGTGGCTCAAGTCGTCGCTTATTGGAAAGGGAAGCGACGTGGTCCACCGTGTTCCCCCCCATCATGGCGAGGCGCTCAGCGATGCCTTGTCGTGTGCCAATGACAGAGAGCTGGCCGATTGGGTTCTGGTCAAAGTACTCGGTCACAAACTCACGTGCGTACTGAAGCGTGACATCAAAGCGATTCGGTCGCATGTCTTTTTCGAGCATGCTTGCCGAAAGATCAACCAGCAGGACCAAATGTCGGATGATTCCACGCTGCACTGGCGCTACGTCCTTGAGCACTCGACGTCGCTTGGAGCCCTCGATCATGGAGCGAACCGCTGACTCGAGCGAGCCCTGGTCATCCTCAGCTACAGCATCCCAAGATCGCTTGTACGTCGCTTCCCACGAATATCCTTGATCTTTTGCGGCTGCTGTATTGGCTTTGGCTTTGGACGGGCCGGCGGTTTTGCCGTTTGCTGCAGCTACGGCTGGTCGTGCGACATTGCCGCCGCGTGAGCCTAGACGAGGTAACGCTGGTGCAGACCGATAGTCATCTCCGCTGTCGTCATCGTCGATATAGTCTTCAGCTTCGTCGGCGTCTGCATCATCCATGTACTCGTCGTCGGCTATGCGTGGCGGCATGATGTTGGTATAAGCCGCGCAGTGTAGCAACGAGGTGCAGTCAGGCATGTCGGCTCGATGTGCCAAAAACGCAAAAAGTGGAGTTGACATTCTGCTCTAACAATGCAATGAGCCGAAAAATCGACAAATCCAATCTAACGCGTTTGCGAGCTTGCGCTTTTTGCTTCTCGACGACCACACACGATGAACATGCCACCACCTCACGGGGCAGCGGGTCACCCTGCTCAGTCGCCCGGTATGCATGCTCGGCAGTATCCGCAGTCGCACGCCTTCTTGCAGCAACAGCAGCAGTATCAGCAACAACAACAGCAGCAGCAACAGGCATATCTTGACGCGGCAGGGCGCGGACGCAAACGAAAGCTCACCACGCAAAACGCACACCTGGCGCGACGTCCTTCTAATCACAATCCACACATGCAGCCGCACATGCATCCACAGCAGCAGCACGGACACCACCCACAGCACGGACAGGCGGCGTACGGCCGTCCGCCGCCCTCGGCATTCCTCGGATTGAACTTGGCGCCAACAATGGCGGATGAATTGCCAGACTCGATTGTGGATGACTTGGATCGACTTACTCCACGAGATCTCGCCGTGGCGCGGTATGCACGCAACCACGAGCTTCTCAGTACCGTGTTTGATGCGCGCCGGATTGACTCTCTCCAGCCTGCACCTTCTCCCTACGCTCAGGTTGCTCCTGCAGAACTGCAGGCCAAAGTGGACGGCTTGAACAGCGAGATTAGCCAGTTGTCCAGCGCGCACTCGCACAAAATGGCACGCGTCAGACAGATCATCTCTGGCAAAACGACCGACACGGACGACACGGAGCAGGTGGTGGAGCCAGAAGCATGGGCCAAAGATGCATTTCGTGGGAAAGTGCTCGGTCTAGGTTTCGTTCGGGCTTCCACGCCCGAAGAGCTCAAGCCGAAATCGTCCGTGCAGGCGTCGTCGGCGCAAGAGACAGCTGCGCTGGGATCCGAGGCGGAACTCAAGCGCAAGCAGGATGAACGAGAGGCAATTGAGCGACTGAATGCCTCTCTTGGACCAGAGGAGTTTGAAGAGACGAACAAGGTGGTTGCGCCTCCTGCTCCTCCCGCCGCGGTGCCCACTGCGCCTGTTCTTCCGCACGCTGACGTGGAAACGACGGCCGCTTCTGAGACGGCAGATGCGAGTGACGCTGCTCAAGCGGCGACGGTGGAAACAGCTCAACAGGCCGAATCAGCTGCCGAGGGCGCTGCTGCAGTGGCCGACACACTAGCAGAGCCAGTGCACCAGGCGTCTGCAGCAGCCGAGGCCGCCGCTGAAGCAATGGACACTTCTACACAACCAGAAGCAGTCGCATAAACCAATCCATCGCACAGTACACACATACACTCAAAGTTGGAGAAAAAAACAATCATACCATGCAACGTTGAGGGGGGGGGGAAAGCGGGAAATGAGGTCAAGGCTAGGTGAAGCGCTTGTAGTCGTGCGTCTCAAAGTGCTTGAGTTTGAACTTGCGTTTTCGGGGAGCCTGCTTTGCGCGGGGTTCGACGAGTGCGCGAGCCTGTAACTTTGTATACCTATCGCGGAACAGGTTGCCTTCCTGTTTGAGGGTGCGTAGACTTTCCGAGAGTTCGTCGCCGACTTGGACGTCGATCTTGCGTTGGGGTACAGTGTGTTTGCCGATCTTGTGGCCGAGCAGACCGTTGGTGGTGAGGAGGTGGTGTTTGTGTGCTCGGCGTGAGTTGGCTGCTTCGGCGCGGGCTGCTGCCAGTTTAACTGCGCGTCGCTTTTCGGCGGGCAGTTGGAGAAGCGCGGCCGTGTCGATGCGTTGTTGTTTGCGACGGGCAGCTTCGAGTTGAAGCTGGTGGGCTTTGCGGGCTTTGGCGCGTTGTTGTCTTGTCTTGCGCTTGGATTCTGCAGCAGACGAGGGACCTTCTTGATCGCTGCTAGCGCTGAGATTGTCATCCTCGTCGTTGTCTTCCCCGTGGTCGGGCACGTCGACGTCCATGCCACGGTATCGGCGAAGAGCGTCGTCCTCTTCTGCACGGAGCTCGGCCTCGCGCGCCACAATGGTTGCCAATCGCTTCTGCCACTCGAGCCGTTCCGTGCGGTCCATCTGCTCGTTCTCCTCGAGTCGCTTCTCGATCTCGTACGCTTCCTGGATGAGAGCCTCGTGCGCTTCGAGCGTCGGATTGTACGACGTACCAGGATGAGGCAGGTCAATGGCTGGAATCTGCTTGCTCAAATCGCCCATTCCATCGTTGCGCAGGGTTTTGGGGACGTTGACTATCGGTTTTGACACCAGCGGGTCGATCCAGTCCTGATCAACCGTAGGTGCAGCAGCAAAGGCCGACTCCATTTTTGACTTGCCTTTGACCGAAGAGGCAGCGCCGTTCCACACATCGTATACCTGGTCGAGCGTCTTGTGCACCACATCGGCGCTCTGATCAGCCATTGCGCGCTTGTCACCCTGAACAGGCGCTGCAGATGCAGACCCATTCTGTCGACCGACCATACGTCTCAGCTTCTGCTCAAGCTTGCGGTCAACTGGCCGCGGTTTAGGCCCATGCGCGAGCGCAGGATGTCCATACGACTTCTGCAGAATCTCCAAACTCTTGAGCGGCTTCTTGCCCCGAGCTTGTCGCGAGGTGAGCGTGTCCTGACCGGTTCGGTCTTCGACAAAGAGAGCATCCGAGGCAGTCTGCCGCAACGGATCGCGCTGTTCCTCGAGAAACGCCTCGGTGTCTGCCAAATCGATGTTCTTGCGCCATGCCTTCTTGCCCTTGCGCGACGTTTGACCCGTCTGGGCTGGCTGTGTTCGTGTAGGCGCCATGCTTGTGTCGACTGCTGAGGTTGGGAAGCAAGTGCAGAACCCTGAATCTCTTCCTTTTTTTTTGTAATATTTCAGAAGAAAACTTTTTTTTTGGACGGCAGCAGCCTTCGCAAAGTGGAAATTTCACGTTTTTGGTAAGTAGGACCGTAGTAGCATTCTAACGACACTCACCCGCAAATGACAGCGTTGAATGGGGCAAAGAGCGCCAGCTTGACATCGGAGCAGGTGGACGAGCTGCTACTTTCCGCTCGGTATGGCGATTTGGAAGACTTGCAGCAGACATTGACTCCAGATTTGCTCAAAGCAGAGATAGTGGCGGGTGTCAAGAACGACAATGACAACACCATGCTGCACTATGCCTCGGCCAATGGTCACACGGAGGTTGTGCAGTTCCTGTTGCCCGCACTCACGTTGGCAATGCTCCTTGCACAGAATGATGCGGGCAACACGCCATTGCATTGGGCAGGGCTCAATGGCCACCTCGACACGGTCAAGTTGCTGGTCTCAACCATGGAGGCACTCGAAGCACAGCAGCCGGATGAAGCCAAGCGTCTCAATCTCTTCTACCACCCACGCGACACAAGCAACGGCCAAGCACCAGACCAAGAGGGCGAGCAAGCACACGATGGCTCCGAACGCAAATTGTGGGATGTACGCAACAAAGCAGGCCGCGGGCCCATGAGTGAAGCTCAAATGCGAGAACAAGAAGCCGTCGTCAAATACCTCCTCGAGCGTATGATCGAAGGCCCCGAATCCACCCCACCCTCCACAGAAGCATCGGCCAACGACACCGAGATCTCGACACAAACGGCCAACTTGAATCTAGACAACTAATGACCGCCCAACACTTCCCTGTACTTTTACTCCTGCAAAAATCGTCTTTCGCCCACACTGGCGGCAGTTCTTGGTAGTTGTCGTATTGAGACGCGGCGTGTAAAGAAATGTAGAGTGTGTAACCATGAAAGGGACGGCAAGAGGAGAATCTTAGATGGCTTTGCTCTTTGCGAGGCTCTCGATCTCGGCCACGGCGTTGTCGAGGATCTGCTTCTGCAGTTTCTCGTCCTTGAGTGCGTCCTGTACCTTGCGGATCACACTCTCGGCCAGCAACTTCTGCTCCTGTTCGCGCTCGGCGGCTTCAAAGCGGACCCAGGAGTCGAGCACCGTCTTGACCTCGGAAGCGAGTGCTGTCTTTTGGCGTAGCTCAAACACTTCCTTTTCCGTCTGGGCGGTTTCCTTGGCGACCTGGTAGAGTGCCTGGGTCAAGCCAACGACGTCCTTCTGCTGCTCTACCGAGCTGATGCGCGATTGCACTGCTTCTGTGTGCTTGGCGCGTGCTCCGTTCAAGATGCTCGAGATTTTCTGTACAGCACAAAAGCTTCGGTCAGTCATGATCGTGATACAACTCGCCCAACCCCCCCACAACAATACCCACCTCGATCTGAGAATCAGCCCATTCCTTGTACGGTCCGGTAATGGCACGTCCTACGAGAACGGCAAAGATGAGAGATCCGACAAGGATGACGGTCTCTTCGTTGGCGACATAGATCTCCTTGCTGATGGCGACGGCAGTGAGACCAGTTCCGAGTGTGACCCAGCCAGTCTTGCTCACAAGGCTGTTGCCGGGAAGCGAATCGAGAATGGAACTGGCTCGCGCCTCGGGTGTTGGCTTATCACTGTACAAACGCACGGCAGCGATCGAAGCGACACGCGGCGCAGCAGTGGGTCGAGCCAAGGCTAGCGTAGGCACCCGTCGGGCGGCGACTCGAAACGACATGGCGAAAAAATAGTGGTGACAAGGGGAGAGTGATGCTGATGATGGCAAAGCGACGAACAACCTCTTGGGATCTCCAACTTCGAAAATCACCTTCCCAAGCTAGATTCGCTTACCACCTTCTGCCAATTTTATAATCCGATGTGTTCTCAGACTAGAAACTTGTATTTCCAGCCGCAAACGAATCGATCACACTTCTCTCGCGCGAGCCTGCTTCTTCCGACCTCGGTCCCGAATCTTGATCGGGTCTCAGATCTCGTCCCGATAATCTTACGTGGACCGGTGGACCCTGGGCTGCTGATCAAGATGATTCATCCTGCTCATCATAGCCAATGCCAGACCGACAAGCGACCAGGCAAGACGCAGATTGAGCTCATCGAATTTAGCCAAAACATGAGACTTGCCCGTGTGCTGTGTCGCTCTTAAGGAGGCAGATCCTAGCTTGCCTCTAGTCTCAACACCCTCACTCACCCACACACACACAATGTCGGAAGCATACGCAGGAAAGAGCGATCAGCAGATCATTGACGAGCAGGTATGTTGTGACAGCAGACTAGTGAACACACCAACGATACTGACTATGCTTGTGTGTAGGCTCGTGATCTTGAGAACAAGTCCGACTACCAGCAGAAGGAGTCTTTCAACCCGCGAAACACGGTCACCTCGGAAGAGTCTGGCGTCAACGAGTCGGGTCTGGAGTCCTTCCCTGGTGCCCAGGTGAGCTACGGTCGAACCGGTCAGACTGGCGGCGGAACCAACCCTCAAAACATTCCACCTGAAGAAGGAGGCGACGACCGCGCTCAGCGAACGGGCGAGTCAAGCATCCGATTCGAAGGCACCGGAGGTCCTGAAGACAAAAAGTACGAAGCTCTCCGTGACAATCCGGGTGGATTCGATGCTCAGCCCCGAGGCATTGACCAGACCCGTCAGAGCCAGTTCAACGAACCCGTCCCGCGCACCGAAGATCAGGCCCTCGAGCCTGACCAGGAAGGCACGGCGCAAAGCCACGGCTTCAACTCGTAACCACTTTCCTTAGCCAGGTCGTAGTAATCATTACCTAATTCATTTTGAACACCGACGCCTGTGAGATTGCAATTCTGGATCTGCGGGGAGAGGATTCACGTTCCCGGCATTTAGCGTCGACCGGAATCGCTTGTGTCCCGCACGACCAACTCTCGTGACTCGTTCCCGATTATTCCTACACACATCTTGCTTCTCATCTCAACACACTACGGCTTTCTAGGTCACTTCAGTCAAAGCTTGGGCTCTAGACGTACGCGCTTGGCCGTGCTAGGTTAGACAAGCATGAGCTATCACATCTCTCCCAAGCTCTGGTCGCAGCTGCACCACTTTGCCAACTTCCCACAGACCGGCATCTCTTTACGGCAGATGGTGCAGTTTGGACGCAATCCCAATCCGGGGACTTTGTTACAGGCGGGAAGCTTCTTGGCGGAAGAGCTGCCTATCCGTCTGGCGCACCGTGTCAAGGAGTTGGACGAGCTGCCGCACGATCTGTCCAAGATGCCGTCGATTGTCAAGGTCAAGAACTGGTATGCGCAATCTTTCGAAGAGCTGATCGACTTTCCGCGACCAAAGTTGCCAGACTCGGTGCAAAAAGTGCTGCAGAATGCCTCGGTCAACGCAGCGCCCCTGCCAGAATCCAAGCCAAATCCAAGCCTGCTCGAGTCAGCCTCGCTCGAGGAGGGAGAACCGGGTATGGCACAGGCGCTTGTAACGCGCAACGGCAATGGCAAGAACGGCAACGGCACCTCAAAGTCACGCACACTGCTCGAACAACGATACTATGCCACCCTGCCAGATCATCAATGGCCGTCTGAAATCGTCCACTACAACGAGGAGTTTACCAAGGCACTGGAGAAGATTAAGAAACGTCACGATGGTGTGGTGACAACGATTGCCCAGGGTGTGCTCGAGTATAAGCGCTCAAGAAAGGGCCACCGGGTTCAAGCAGATGTGCAGTCCTTCTTGGATCGCTTCTACCTTTCAAGAATTGGCATCCGTATCTTGATCGGACAGCATATTGCGCTAAGCAGAACGCCGCAGACTGCTTTACCCGGCAACTTGATCGGCGGTGGATCGTCGAGTGAGGTGGCCAAGCAGGGGAGCAAGTTGGAACCAGAGCAGTACGTAGGCATAATCTGCACCAACACCAATGTTGGCGCTATGGCCCACGAAGCCATCGAGAATGCGCGGTTCGTATGTGAAGAACACTATGGTCTTTTCAAGGGCCCGCCTGTTCAGCTTGTCTGTCCTCCAGACCTGACCTTTATGTACGTGCCGAGCCATCTGAACCACATGCTGTTTGAATTGCTCAAAAACTCGCTACGAGCCGTGGTGGAACGCTACGGAGTGGAGCAGGAAGACAACTTCCCACCGATCAAAGTCATTGTCGTCGAGGGCAAAGAGGACATTACCATCAAAATCAGCGATGAGGGTGGAGGAATTCCACGCAGTGAAATGCCACTGGTGTGGACCTACATGTACACCACTGCGCAGTCAGAGGATCTGGATCCAGAGTTTAGCGCCTCGGATTTTAAAGCGCCCATGGCCGGATTTGGGTACGGCTTGCCCCTGGCTCGCCTGTATGCTCGATACTTTGGCGGCGACCTGAAGCTCATCTCGATGGAAGGGTACGGCACGGACGTGTACATGCACCTCAACCGACTCTCGTCCAGCAGCGAGCCGCTTCCGTAGGAATACCTCAGGTAAGTACTGCGGTGTGAGCTGATCGCAATCCGAAGAGCCACGCACTGACTGTCACCGCAACAGGTCCAAATATGGCTGGAAGTTTAATCGCACGATTCGCGACATTGAAGCACAGAGCAAGGCGCAAGGGACGCAAGGGCCCGAGGGTGGCGAGCAGCCTATGCCACAGTCACACTTGGGTCTGCCAGCGTACCCCTACCCATCGCCGCCTTCTCATGCTGGACTCTCCGACGGCACCCATTTTGGACCTGCCCCTGCCACAGCCAAAGGGGACAAAACATGGCTCGGCTCTCTCATGCGCTGGTTGCCTCTGCGCTGGCAGCAGAGAAGTACCCCACACTCGTCACCACCAACACCTCCGCCTCCGCTTCCACCTACCAAAGCGGCTGACGTGACTGCCGCTCCTGGTGACATTCGAGGCACAGGTAATCGCAAAATCTAGTTGTTGCTGTGCATATCTTTTGACTTGAGGAAGTGTTGGTTGCAGAGCGGTTTTGCCTCGCGTCGCGGGTTTTTCCTCCGTTTCTTTTTTTGTTTGCAACTGTGCATGTCATGGGCACTCGGCTGTGAGGAGTGTGCATCTGTTTCCAATAATCAGACCACCATAGCCCTTGCCCTTTCTCGTATACCGACACCGAGTCTCTCTGCGCTGCCTCCCCCCTTTCTCTCCTTGTGGACGGAAAAGGAGTGATAGTCATGAACGGTATGGAGCATGGACAGGCGTTTGACCCGGCGTTTGACGCGTATTTCCAGGCGCCGCCCACCAGTACCGCCCCCGCCGCCAATGCTACGAACCAGCAGGCACAGAACGATCCTGCTGCGCAAGATGCTGCTGCCAACACCTCGTATGGATCTGAGAGCAATCATCTCAACCTCAACATCTCGGGTCTGTCCATGCAGAGTGATGCCGAGTTGAGCAAACAGCAGCAGCAACAACAGCTGTTGAGCAACACCTTTCTCTTTGGGAGTGCCGCGCTTCATTCGTCGCCGGCGTCGCAGGGCGCCTCTCCCGCTGATCCGATGTTCAACGCCCACCTTCAGACCGATGCTACCGGTGGAATGGCGTCATCATCATCAACGCCGCTAAAGCAGGAGCATGTCATGGCAGAAAACGGTTTGACGACACCCTTGCGCTCGTACAGCACCCAATCGATTAAGAGCGAATCTGGGTCACACGCTGCCGACAGTCCTGCATCTGGCTTTGCGGCCGGCAACCAGAGTTTGGGCGACACCTCGACGGACGAGGTCAGTCTTACCACTCAGTCCGACGCCGATCTTGCGGCGGAAAAGCGCCAGAGCACCAAGTTTGTCTACAAGCTCTTCCGCATGGTCAGCGATCCCGACTACCAACACCTCATCAGCTGGAACCGCAACGGCTCCAGCGTCATGGTCTGCAACTTTGACGAGTTCAGCAAGGAAGTTCTCGGCAAACACTTTAAGCACAGCAACTTTTCCAGCTTTATTCGCCAACTCAACATGTACGGCTTCTACAAGGTCAACAAGACACCCAGGGGGCATCGACAGTCGGTCGATGCGCAGATTTGGGAGTTTAGCCATCCAAAGTTCCTACGTGGACGGCCGGACTTGCTGGAGGATATTCGACGCAAGGCGCTTGATTCGGAGCATGCGCGCGTCGAGGCGCGTGATCTGCAGTACAGCGTCAGCGTCGGTCAGATGCAGATGCGACAGCAGGTGGACGAGATGCAGTTCCGTATCGATGAGTTGAGCGATCAGAACGTCGCGCTGCGCACATTCACCACCCAGCTTCGAGACGTGCTCGGTCTCCTAGTGGAACACATGAAGCGTACGAGCGGCGGTAGTATGGCGTTTGATATTCGTATCCCCACGCTCGATCTGCCCTCGCCCATGCCTCCGCAAGGGATGTGGACACCGCAGCTGCACGATGGACCGCCGATTTTCGTCACCGAGCCCGAACTCGGCGGCCAACGCATGTCCAACAACCCGCCTCCCTTCCACAACGGCACTCCCACCAACAACGCCAACGCGTACGATCCATTCGGGGGCATGTCGAGTACGCCGCTGTCCCGCCGCGTATCGGCATCGTCGGCGTACAGTGATGGCGTGATGACGATGAATGGCTCGCCAGTTCACGGCTCGATGCACTCGGATCCGGGCATGGGGATGCCCATGACGCAGCGCTCGTCGTCGTTTGGCGAGGGACAGATGCCGCCACCGCAATTCCCTCTCGGCTTCCGCGCAATCGGCGGACGGTCTGGGCTGGCGATTGACACCGCAGCGGCAGGCGCCTACATGGGCCCGCATCCTGGGATGAGTCCGACATCTGCAGGCCTGACCGCTACCAACGTCGGATTGGGCGTGATGAGCATGCCCCCATCACCACTAAGTCCACAGCACCAAGCCATGATGGCCGCCATCAACACACCCCTACCCCCCTCCCCTGCACCGGGATCCAACTACAAGCCATTCGACAGCGCGGGCGGCTATCTTCCCAACGCTGCATTCCCCGCTTATAGCCCCAACCCATCCGATCAAGGCTTTTTCGCGCCAACGCCAGAAGGCGATGGGCCCAACGCGAAGTCCATGCGCACACCCATGCGACGAACCGCATCCAATTCCGGGCCCAGTCTGCAAGGTACACCTGTCCTCAACCAGAACGCCGTCTCCCCCGGCCTATCCAAGCGCAAATCACCCCTGTAGTTTAGTTCCTCTTACCCTGCGTGTGTTGTGGGGGGAATGTGTAATTTTTTCTGTATACCCCTCGGCGTCGCGCAATCACAATGAATTTCAGGGTCCAACGTCTGGCGCTTTCGCTGTAAAACTCGGATGATTTTGGAGGGGATGAGATTCACCACCACCACCACGACGACGACGCACACATTGCATTGACTGCGGGTGGACATGGTCAAGGTGCGGCAAGAATTTGCACCGCTACCAAGGGTCACGACGAAGTACGATTCGGACGGCACTGCGTCAGACGCGACCATGGACGGCGATGACGACGACCACAGAGGGGAAGGAGAGGCAATGCCGATGAAACGGTATCGAGACGCGAGCAGCACCTACCCACCACCACCGCCGCCGCTACACGATGGCTACAATGACGATGAAGATGCGGTCAAATTGCAGCTGAACGATGACGAGGAAGTTGGACTTATGCAGCGGGACCGAGACAGTCGTCGCGGTGCGGGGGGGAGGAAGAGCAGCAGCAGCAGAGCGCCAGCATGGGCGAGGCTCGGCGGTCGTCTCGGCAAGCGTCACACTACTGCCTCTGCCGGCTGCCTTGTGTTCTGCGGTGTCGTACTTGGCTTCGTCTTTGGCGTGCCTCTCCTGCAGTGGCTTTCTTCCGTCACGCCCGTACAATCACCCCCCAAGCCCGGGTCTAGCACAGTGCAGGCGACAAACACGTCAACATGGAAACAGACACCCTCGCTCAACGACCAAAATGGCCACTACGGCCTCTCCAACTCGCAACTCTTCCAGCTCGATTTCCAGGACCCAGGATGGGACACTGCCGCACAGGCTGCTGCAGGGACAGGTCTCTCGCTCCAGCAGGTGACGTCGTTCAAGACACACGATGGGAAAGACCTCATGCCGCTCGACATGGATACTGTCTTTGGCGGCACGCTTGTCGCTCAATCCAGCGATCTTACCTGGAGCGAGGAGGATCCGGACGAAGGCGTCTTCACACACGTTGATTGGGGGTCGCGCGATATCTGGCTTGAAGACGTCACCCACGCACGCAATCAGAAGACGGGAGAGGGCAATGTGGCCTCGTTCGGGGGCAAGATTCGGCTGCTCGAGGGGAAGAATGTTCTCGATGCGCAGGGCCAGATGCTGTCGTGGATCAACTTCATAGTCTCGCCCGACATGAAGTGGGTCTTGTTCTTCAGCGACGAGGTCCAGCAATGGCGCTATAGCCGACACGTCCATCTCTGGCTGCACAATGTTGCCGAGAAGCACACCACGCCCGTCGGCACCGGGCCGAGTAAGCCGTCCAAGGTGGCGTATGCCGCGTGGGAGCCCAAAAAGCAGGGCGTCAGCAGCTCGGATCCCCCCGGGTTCGCGTACGTCGAAGACAACGACCTCTACTTTGTCCCGCGCGCCGGCGATCCTGCCGTCAGATTGACCCACGATGGCACCACCAGCATCTTTAACGCGGTCCCAGACTGGGTGTACGAAGAGGAGATCTACGGCAAGGACTACGTAATGTGGTTCAGTCCCGGTGGATCCAAGCTGGTCTACCTGCGTCTGGATGAGACCGCAGTGCCGGTGTACGAGTTCCCGATCTACAACCCGAATCGCTACGTGCCTGGTAAAACCACGCCGTACCTGACCAACACCAAAATGAAGTACCCCAAGCCTGGATTCGCGAACCCTGTTGTCAGCGTGCACATGGTTGATCTCGATCAGGTCAAGGAGGCCATTCGCAAAGGCGCCACTGTTCGGCCGACCCGGTACACCTTGCATGGACCCCGCAGCGATAAAGGCAAGACTGTCAACGAAGTCGATCGCATCTTTTCCAGCGATGCTGGAATCGAGAACCGTCTGGTCACTGAAGTCAAATGGGTGAGCGACGATCAGCTGTTGGTGCGTGAGACGGACCGGTACAGCGACGTCATGCGGGTCGTCACCTTCGATCTCAAGCCCGGCTCACTTCCTCCTGCCTCTGCTGATGCGACGGCCGACGTCGAGGGCAAAGTGGCGCGTCGTCAAGACTCTCGCGTTGACGCCAGTGGCTGGATCCGTGCCGCCCAGACAATCGAACCGCTCTCCCACCACGATCTCTCTGTCGGCTCCACCGCCTATCTTGACATTGTTGTCTCGCCACACGGATACCGTCACCTGGCCTTTTTCGAATCGGCCACCTCTGACAAGCCCATTTTCCTGACCGAGGGCAAGTGGGAGTTGGACGAGTTGAAGCATGTCGACGCTAAGCGCAACAGGGCCTTCTTCATCGCAGCACGGCCCACGCCCGCCCTGCGAAATCTGTACTCAGTCGAACTACCCGACTGGAAATCGCCGGCTGGCGGCGCAAAATACCAACTCAAACCGGCCGTCGCACTTACCGACGAGAGCAAACCAAGCAGCTACGACGCGAAATTCGACCCCAAGGGCGCATACTACGTGCTCAACTACAAGGGTCCCGACGTGCCCTACCAGAAGGTGGTGGGCGTGGACGACCCTAACTTTGAGCTGGGCCTAGAGGACAACAGCCTTTTGCGGCAGATTTCGAGCCAGTACGTCAAACCGTACAATGCTTTCTACCAGCTAGTGCTGAACAGCACGATGGGCGATGGCGTCACGCCTGTGGTGGTCAGCGTAAAAGAGATAAGACCGCATGACTTTGACCCCTCAGGTCGGACAAAGTACCCCGTACTGGTGCGGGTGTACGGCGGGCCTGACTCACAGATGGTCGATGCGCGATGGAACCGTGCCGACTGGCACCAGTACGTTGCCACGACCCTTGGATATATCGTGGTCGTCATCGATGCACGGGGCACTGGATTCAAAGGTCAGGCGTACCGCGCCTCTGTCGCTAAACAGCTCGGCAAGCTGGAAGCACAAGACGTCGACGGCGCAGCACGCCTTATCGCCACACTGCCGTACGTTGACGAAGGACGGATTGGTATTTGGGGCTGGAGCTACGGTGGCTACCTCGCTGCCAAAGCCGTGCAGATCAACAGCGGAATCTTCAGCTTGGCTGTGAGCGTTGCACCTGTCACCAAGTGGCAGCTTTACGACTCCGTCTACACTGAGCGGTACATGAAGTCGCCTAGCGAGAACAAAGCCGGGTACGACACGTCAGAGATCCACGTCGGGAGCGCCTTTAGTTCCACAAAGTACCTCCTGATGCAGGGCAGTGCGGACGACAACGTGCACTTTTCCCACTCTGCCCATCTGCTCGACATACTGACGCAGGCAAAGGTACGCGGATTTCGATTCCGCATGTTTACCGATTCAGCCCACAGCGTCAGCACGCGGGGCGCCTACCGCGAGCTGTACGAGGAATTCACCGCCTTTCTCCAACAACATTGGGGCCCAGGCGGTCAGCGACACCCCGCCGCCGCCAAGGGCAAAAATCGCCAAGGACTTCACAACTCTGTCGAGTAATCAATCAACTCTGTATTACTGATCTAGCGTGACGTGGGGTGACAATGTGAAAGGGGGGGAAGGGGTTAATCCCAAATCCAGCTTATGTAGCGTAGCCAGCGAGGAGGTTGTTTTTGTTGCTCGTCGAGCAGGTTATCGCGCTGATGACGGGCGAGGGATTGATCGATTGCCTCGCGGAGGGGAATGCTGTCGAGCGAGACGAATTGAGTCTTGTGCACGAGTTTCCAGATGACGAACGCGACAATGACCAGCGGTATGTCGAGGTAGGAAGAAACAAAGCTGTTTGCGTTCCAATTGCCATGGGTGAAAACAGTAAAGCCGCCGGTGAATAGGATGAGGAGACACATAAACAGGCCGAGCGAGGATGAGTAGATAGTCCAGCTGTGATGCCAGGGTAGTTGAGCGAGTGGTATTGCTTGGCGCTTCATGGCGAGTCGCAAGCGGATATGATTAGTCAAGATGACAGACCAGGAGACAAGCACGCCAGCCGAAGTCAGCGCGACGAACCAGTAAAACACGGTCAGAGCACCATTGCTCAGAGTCATGAAGCTGAGGAACATGAAGGCGGTGAAGAAGAGGACGCAGAGGTAGGGCGTGCCCCAGGATGTCGTGCGGAGGAAGAATTGCGGTGCTTGGCGTTTGAGTGCGAGACCATACAGGACACGCGTAGCTGACAGTAGCGCCTGATTGGAAGAAGACCAGGCCGATGTGATGACAATGGCATTGACCACGCTGCCAATCGCCGGGTAGCCGGCGGTAGACACTGCCAGAACAAATGGGCTCTGAGCTGCCGTGCCAGAATAGTCGTTGAGCCTAGGGTCGTCACTGGCTACTAGCATGCCGACAATTAGAACAGCGAGTAAGTAGAAGATGACGATACGCATAAAGACACGCTTGCAAGCTCGTGGAATAGCGCGACTCGGATTCCTCGTTTCTGCCGCTGCCATGGCCAACGATTCCACACCGGCAAAGGAGAAGACGGCGTTGGTCATCACGCTCCAGTAGCCCAAGAACCTTCCCAAGCTGCCTGTGGCAATGTACTCGGCGAATGGGCCTGGGTTGTTCCAGTAGCGGAATCCGATGCGGTCAACACCGGGTATGCCTCCGAGGTCGACGACCAGGCCGAAAATGATGAGAAAGACGACCATGAGCAGCTTGAGCGTGCCAAACGCAAACTCGATCTCGCCAAATAGACGGACAAAGCCTATACCGATCGCAAAGGTAAGCAGAATGAAAATGACGATAAAGACGGAAGAGTTGAGATCGGTCCAGTACTGGAACAGCACACAGATGGCTGAGATCTCTGATGGGATGGAGAGCGCATTGCCGTAAACGAGATTCCATCCGACAGCGAAGCCAGCAGCGGGATCAATGAGAAATTCGGCATGGCGCACAAAGGAGCCAGTTACAGGTAGCAGAGCGGCTACTTCTCCGAGCGCAAATTGAACAGAGCACACAATCAGGCCGACGGTAGCGTAGCCGAGCAAAGCGCCCAATGGGCCGCCGGTCTGGATCGAACCGCCCAAGGACAAGAAGAGACCGGTACCAATGGAGCCAGCAAGGGCAATCATGGACAGATGGCGCTGTTCAAGACCCTTTTTTAGGCGCGCATCTTCGATCTGCGTGACGCCTACTTCAGTCTGGGCATCTTCGTGCGAGGGGAGCTGACTTTCGTGGTCCTCGTGAACTTTCTTGTCCTCGTCTCGATCCTCTCCGTCGCGCGTTTGCAATGCCCTGCCCAATTCGGGCAAGTTGGAATGCTGTGACATGTTTGGCAGGAAGCAGGAAGAGAAGGAGGGGGGGGGGGGGGGCGTCCCGTTCCTTCCTTGTCCTTCAGCGGGTTATTGTAGGATGGGCAAGTCTGCTCCCGTCATTTGGACGTCAGATAGCGCCTTATCAAACCATATTTTCATCCGCGGTTAAAAGAACTTGAAATTAATCGGTCAAGAAAATTGAGCAAAAAAACCCGAACCGGCGAGACGGGACCGGCGAACCACGTGAATGCGTGTTACTGCTAGAACGCCTATTCGACTACAGTGATCTTCAGTTCTGTTGCTGTGCCGCTCGTGTGCTCGCTCTTGGGTCCGCACACCATCACACCCAACCACCAGTCTTGTGCGTCTGAGCCCGAACAGAACCCCTTGACCTCGCGCAAGAGGTAGATGCGCTTTCCATCGTAGGAATAGTGAATAAAGAGGTCGGCACCATCCTTATGAATTTCGACCCACACTCTTTCGTGCTCATCTGGCCGTGGGGTCAAGCACCAGTCAGAGTACGGGTTGGCACTCACGGCACTTTTTGGAAAGAACGGATGAATCAGCTGGGAAACTGTTGGCAGTGGTGTCTAGACTTACCCGACGTATTGCATCTCGTTCTCGTTCTCGATGCCAGATTTGAGCCACTTGTCTTTGCCCAACTTGACAAAGAGAGTGGTCTGCTGAAAGCGTTCGCGCCCCTCCTGGCTGATCCAGCCACTAAGCTTCCAGCCCGTGGCTGCGCTTGAGCTGAGAGTCTTGTACGCGACCGGCCCACTGTCTCGGTGGGCGTCGCTCTCGGGCACTGATCCGACAGCGGTCGACCACCAGTCTGTGTTGCGTCCCGAATGCACCGTCACTGTCTCTCCTCCATTGTGACTGCTCTGAGTGACCTCGTACTTGCACGTCTCGGTCGGATCGTGAAAGTGCCACTCTTTGCTCGCCATGGTGATGGTCTGGTCCGAACACACGCGCCAAGCAAAGTGACTTCGGAGCAATTTCGGCGCACGAATCTGCCACCCCGCAAAGATCAAAGATCCGATTTGACCGACAAAATGACCGATGCTGAGTCCCGCTAGAAGCTTTATAAGGACATCTTCCCCACTGCGACATCCCTGCATCTCATTCTCTGCGCGCCATGTCATGTCAACGTGCTTCTCTCGATTCTGTCCCGCAGTCTAAACATGCTTCCGTCTCTCAGCCATCGCTCGCGTCAGTAGAGCTGCGGACCACTCTGCGCACTCGAGGCAAAAAGGTGTTCAGTTTCCTACGCGAAGAATCTGACCCCAAGGGCATGATCCTCAAGGAAGCTTCTCTCTTCACGTGCTTTGGATTGGCAGGCTGGGTAGACGCTACACCGGGCGCCCTGCTACCCGCCATTCGCGAATCGTATCACCTTTCCTTTGTTGCCGCTTCTCTGCTGTTTGTTGGTATTCTCGTCGGCAGTCTCGTTGCCTCATTCTCCGCTTCTCCACTAGTTGACACCATTGGCTACGGCAAGACTATTTCAATGGCAGCTTTCATGGGCTGTATCTTTCCCATCATGTTCTTGACCCTCCCGCCTTATCCTGTGCTCGTTGTTGGCATGGCTTTTTCTGGCTTTTCCAATGGCTTGTTAGACGCTTTGGTAAATGTCTGGATGTCGCAGCGTCCAAAGGCCAACGTTCGTCTCGGCGTCGTTCACTTTCTTTACGGACTTGGAGCTCTATCATCTCCCCTTGCCGCGATACCATTTGTACACCAAGGTAGCCGTGGGCCTGCCTTCCAATACTTCTACTTTGTCTCGCTGAGCCTCGCAGTCATCACCTGCACCCTGGTGACAGTTGCCTTCAGGTTGCAACGCGATTCTCTCGTCGAAACGTCGTACACAGAATCCACCGACAATCCGCAAGAGATTCAGCTTCAAGTTTTGCCGCTGGGTGAAGCTGCTCAGGAAGCTGCACAACCTACAGCGCACACCATGTCGGCATCCAAAAAGCTCAAAAAGGTGCTCGGTCTTAAGATCGTTCACGTCCTCTCCTTGTTCACAATGATTTACGTCGGCACAGAAGTGACAGTCGGCGGCTGGACATCCACCTTCTTGATCGACGTCCGGAACGAGGAGTCCAACGCCAACCTTCTCGTCTCTGGCTTCTGGGGTGGCATCGCCCTCGGCCGAATCTTACTGATTCCCGTCACGGCCAAGATTGGCGACGAGCTGGCATGCCTGATCTATCTTTGTCTCGCTGTTGCCCTGCAGCTTCTGGTCTGGCTTGTCCCCAACATCATCGCCAATGCAGTCACGTTGGCATTACTGGGTCTCTTCCTCGGACCCGTTTTTCCCATCATGATCGAGTTTGCTAGCAGAAACGTCCGACCGAGGGCTTATCTTACGGCAGCCATTAGCTTTATCTCGACATTTGGTGCAGCCGGAATGGCGTTGCTACCATTGATTGTCGGTCTGGCATCACAGTCTTCTTCATCTGGCATTCGCATTCTTGCACCAATCTTGGTTGGCTTGCTTTCCTCTCAAGCAATCATTTGGGCCTACGCCAACCAAGATCTCTTTCTCGCCAAGCTCGGCAGACGCAAGATCGCCGAGCAGGACCGCACCGAGTAGTCATGACCATTTTTCTAGACTTGTGGGAAATGAATGGATGTCGTTTGACGTGTCGAATGTGACAAGCACCACGGATGATAGACGCACTACAAACGTAAGCAGCACAGCATTTTTTCAACATGTTGGCAGCCTTGCGTAACGGCTACTTTCTGGTCTGTCACGATATCTATCATGCGGTCGTGGTTCGTGACGAAGTCTTATCTACGAACTTGTGACTCCATTTAGGCCGGCTATTTGACCGATGCCTGCCTCGCCTAAAATCGCTAAAGTGACAGCTGAGTTACGTGTCAACTTAAAGCACACATATAAGAACGAAACCAGAGGCTCAGAGCGTCAGCCTGTGTGCCCGTTCTCCGTCATGTCGATTCATCGTGCTTCCATTGACTCGGTCCCGCAGTCCAAACATGCGTCAACCTCTCAGCCATCGCTTGCGGACGTTCCGCTGCGGACTACTTTCCGGACACGATGCAAATCCATGGCCAGTGCTTTCAGAGGTGATTCGGAGCACAAAGGCATGATTCTCAAGGAAGCCTCTCTATACACCTGCTTTGGCTTAGCGGGCTGGGTAGATGCAACGACTGGAGCGCTCTTGCCTGCAATTCGAGATTCCTATGACCTGTCCTTCATCACAGTCTCCTTGCTCTTCGTTGGCAGTTTGTTTGGCAATTTGGTGGCAGCCTTTGCCGCTTCGCCGCTAGTCGACAAGATTGGCTACGGCAAGACAATCTCTCTAGCAGCTCTTCTAGGCAGCGTCTTTCCCATCCTCTTCCTTACACTGCCACCCTTTCCAGTGCTCGCCGTTGGCATGGCTTTCTCCGGCATATCAAATGGCATGTTCGAGGCACTTGTCAACGTCTGGATCGCGCAACGTCCAAAGGCCAATGTCCGCCTCAGTGTCGTTCACTTCCTGTACGGGTTTGGCGCACTGTCATCACCGCTAGCCGCCATTCCTTTCGTACACCTGGGCTCTCAGGGTCCTGCTTTCCAACACTTTTACTTTGTCTCGCTTGGTCTGGCAGTCATTACCTGCGCACTTGTCACTGTTGCCTTTAAGCTTCAGCGCGACTTACTTGTCGAGAATCCGACCACATCAGACTCTGATACTACACAAGCCATCGAGCTGCAAGCAATGCAAGCCCCACAACTCGGAGAAGGCGCACAAACAATTGCACAGCCTTCGCCCAGTCTTATTTCGTCGTCGGAAAAGCTGAAAAAGGTGCTGAATCTCCGGATTGTCTACATTCTCGCTTTCTTTACGATGATCTACGTTGGTACCGAAGTCACAGTTGGCGGCTGGACATCTACGTTCTTGATCGAGGTGAGGAACGAGCAGTCCAACGCCAACTTCTTGGTCTCCGGTTTCTGGGGTGGTATCGCCCTGGGTCGGATCGTGCTGATCCCTGTCACGGCCAAGATCGGTGACGAGCTGGCTTGCTTCCTCTACCTTTGTCTCGCCATTGGCTTGCAGATCCTTGTCTGGCTAGTGCCCAACATCATCGCCAACGCGGTCACTCTTGCCCTTCTCGGCGTCTTCCTCGGACCAGTGTTTCCGATTATGATTGGGGTTGCCAGTCGAAAGGTGCGACCGAGAGCGTACTTGACCGCAGCGATCAGCTTCATCGCAACGTTTGGATCAGCGGGTATGGCGCTACTACCGCTCATTGTCGGTCTTGCATCGCAATCTTCCTCGTCCGGCATCCGCATCCTCGCCCCCATTCTCGTCGGGCTGCTAGCGGCCCAAGCCATCATCTGGGCCTATGCCAACTACGACCTCTTCCTCGCTATCGTCACCAGACGCACACACGTCGAGCAAGATCACACCGACTAATCTCCCATACATTGTAGCATTAGATTGCGGTTGCGGAAGAATTGCATGTTGGCTATGGAGGACCTGTTCTTGCGGAAAAGACTGAGAGAAGGAGGGCGGAGAAGTCGGCAAACATGAATTGTGCGTCACCCAACGAGCTTCCGAACGAGTAGAGCAGCAGAACGGAGACGAACTGGAGCAGAGATGTGAGGCAGATGTAGCTGAAGCAGCCGAAAGAGGTGACGAGGGCTGCGCGCCCTTCTTTGATGGTGTCGATGACGCAGCCTATATCGGGCTGGTTGGATGTGAAGGGGGCTGCGACGGATGCTTCTGCCTCGGAGAGGGAGATGCCGATATCGGCAGCTTTCAGGGCGCCACAGTCGTTGGCGCCGTCTCCGCACATTCCGACCGTGTAGCCGAGGGCTTGGAGTCGTTCGATCAGTTCGTGCTTTTCATCGGGCGACATGCGTGCAAAGATTGTGCCCTTGATCAGCATCCTACGCAGCGTCTCGACGGGGGCGAAATCCACCATCCACCGGAACACGTCGCCGGTTAGCGCAAGTTGGTAGTCCTGGAAGTCGAATTCTTCCAGGTCCAGCACGTGTGGGTCGACTTCCCGCGGTCGCAGGTTGTACGGATCCAGCTTGATACGGTCATCGTCCACGCTTGACCAGTCGATAACTGCCCGTGCAGACTTCTGCCCACCCTCGACAAACGTCGGCATGAAAACATGGGCAGACTGACCGACCATGCCACACTCTCGCGCGACACTGATCGCCGTCCGCGGATTGTCACCCGTCACCATCTTGGTGATGATGTTGGCCTGCTTGAGCACTTCGATTGCCGGAGCTGTTCCCTCCTTGAGCTTGTTTTCAAAGATGATGAGCCCGAGGAAGCGGAGTCCGCTCTCGGCCTGCTCGCGCCGCATGCGCTGCGCTTTGATCCAGCTCATGCCCGGCATTGACTTGCCTGCGCATGCAATCACACGGTATCCATGCTTGGTGTAGTAGGACAGCAGATCATCGTAGTCGGCAGGGAACGACTCTTTGTCGCAGATGTCCGCCATGACTTCGGGTGCACCCTTGACAAACACCTCCATCGACTGCGACTTGAGCCGCTTGACAATCACGCTCATCCGTCGCAGTGCCGATACGAATTCAAAAGTTCGCAGCACGCCGAGCTCGAGGAAGTGCGCATGACGGCCTGACTTGATCGCGTCCTCAACTTCAAACGCCTGTCCTCCAGGAGGCCGCACGACCGTCTGAACCAGCGCAGGCGGCCGCTCCGTGAGCTTGCTTTTGCCATTTTTGGCCGTGCCGGTCTTGGTCGTAGCCTTGGCGGAGCGTTCCTTGCCCTCGTCCAGCGTCCATCCAGTGTACTCGAACATCTTGACGTCCAAGGGATCACCAATCACCTCGCCGTCGACCACTTTGAGCGAGTGACAGGTTGCCAAAGCGTACAGCAGCGGCATTTTGCGGGCGTCGGTATCAATCTTGGTGCCTGCATTGACTGGCATTTCGTCCACTGTTTCATGTAACTCGCTGAAACGACCAGCTTTGAGGTCAATCGTGCGCGTACCAAGCACATCGAGACCGTCAGCGGTCAGCGTACCTGTCTTGTCAAAGCAGAACACGTTGACCTTGCCGCCGATGATTACGCGATTGGGCGAGATACAGAAAATGCCGAGCTTGCGCAGGCGATTGATGGCAAACGAGATACCGATCGACATGGTAGCCGGCAGCGCAGGAGGGACCACGACGGTGATGAGATCCAAGGCTCGAATCACAATCGTGTGCCATGCGATGCCGATCTTGACAAAGTTGACAGCTGCACCCATGAATCCGACGCCGGCGACGAGCGCCAGGAAACCAATGAAGCGGAACGAGTCCCGGTAGAATTTGAATCCCATCGGTTTAGGGAAAAGCATACTGCGGACCAGCGCACCTTTGGTAGTGTTAAAACCGGTGCGTACGACCATGGCTTTGGCCCCCGCTTCGTTCTCGCCAGCGCCATTACCTCGAATGCGGATGATGCGCGTGCCCGAAAAGAGGAAGTGCTTGGCAAGGTCGGAGGTCACGTCAGTACCAGTAACGTGCAAGCCAGCCATGCTTGGTGTGGTGAGAGGCACTTTGCTAACAGGAACACTTTCTCCTGTCAGCATACTTTCGTTGACAATTGCGTCGCCACTGAGCAGTACACTATCTGCAGGGAAGAGTAACAATCCAGGTTCCGCCACATCATAAACATCTCCGGGCACGAGTGCACTCGAATCGAGGGTCTGCCAAGTGCCCTCGCGTAAGACGCGCACTTCGCAGGTGAAGCGGCTCATTTCGCGCATGCGGTTCACCGTCTGGCGAGTCTCGAGCAAAGTCGTGACAATCGAAGCCAGCGAGATAGCAGCAATGCAGAAGGCATAGTAGTAATAGTCGTCAAAGGACCACAGGATGATGGAAACGATTTGAAACATGTAGAATGGATGCAGCACTTCGTCGACGAGTAGCTGCCATGTGGATTTTGCCTTGATGTCGATGAAATTGCCTCCAAACATAGTCGTGCGATCTTTCTCTGCGTCCCAAGTGATACCGTGACTGATAGCTTCGGTAGAGATCCAGAGTGGATCTCGCCAGTCTTTAATCATGCGCAAGCGGCCAGAGGGTGGGTGGAGGGCGAAGCGAGTGTATCGGTAGTCAAAGAAGGTGAGATCCATGAGCTGCTCTGTTTGAACACCAGACAGCATGGGCAGAGCGACATCGCCGTTGGTTGGAAGTGCCTCCCCGTTGTGAATGCTGCTCTTGGCCGATGCGACTTTAGAAGTTGCGTTGCTCTTTACAATCGGTTTTGGTGGCAGTGTTGCAGGAGGTGCAGATTGCCACTCTGCCTGTGTTGCTGGTGGTTCTCGCGAAGAATGAGGGAAGACCGTAGCCAAAGGTCGGGCAAAGGGAATGGTGGTAAGCTTTTCTTTGTGCAGATCTCCCCATTGATTCTCGATCATGATAAACTCTGCGTCCTCGAACCTGGCTTCCCGACAGACCCACTTGAGTCGGAATCGGGGCAGCCATCGACCAATAAGATAGACGACACCCAGAGTTAAGCAACTGACGACAGTGTACAGGATCTGGCGGCTGACCAAAGTGCGGTACCCAACAAAGCGGATAAGGGTATCCTCCTCGGATAAGTAAATTTGTTGACGACTCTTGGAGGAACGATCGAGGTAGCTTAGTTCTTCGCGTGCGGCAGCTATGCCAGACTCACCGGCGGGGTGAGCTTCATTGCGGCCGAAACCAGAAGCATCGCCCTCGTTGAGATCACGACCGCTGAGTTGAGCGTCCAGCTCGTCTTCTGGAGGATGGTCTGTCGAGAAGCGAGTATCGCCAAAGACAGGGTCTGCATTGCCGGTGAGAGTACCGAACGCAGAAGGCAAAAGACCATTTCGATGAGCGGATCCTTCCTCGTCGGACGTGAAAGAAGAGGCGCCATCATCATCGAGCATGTCATCATCATCAAAGCCATAGTCTTCATCGCTCCATCCTCTTCGTTCTTCGTCGTCATCGTCGTCGTCAGCCTCTGATCGAGCCGCACGGGAGGAAGTGGCGGATGCGGAAGACCTTCTGCGCCCAAGTAATGGCCGGGAAAAGGAGCGGCGACTTTTGTTGTCATCATCATCATCACCTCGATCACCGCGTATTGAAGCCAGAAGAGAACCGAGCATACCTTTGGGCTGACTGGAGCCGTTTAGCTCGACATCCTCTGGCACTTTTTTCCTTCGGCCAAAGTGATAGGCGCTTCCGCTGCGCTGGCTAGCAGGTTTTCGGCGACCGGCGACGGAATCTGGCGACACACTGCGCTCACTTCCGACAGTCACGGCTTCACTTTGAGCTGAAGCGGTAGAGAGCTTGCGAGTGCGACGTGGCGATCTGCCTTCTTGCGAAATTCTCCGACGAGAGGATCGAGAAGATCTACGTCCGAGCTCGGGACGCAGCATTTCGTGGCGCATACTGGTGACAGAGCTAGGAACCGCACCGGCACCGGGACCATCAAAGATACTTCCCTGGTGATCGTCATAGCTTCCGACTTGACTGTCACGGCGCTTACGGCGACCGATCTCCACGCCGGGACCAGAGGACTCTTCTCCCTCAACATCTGTGCCACGCTGTTGTGACTGAGCCCATTCGAAGGCTTCTTTGGACTCCTGCTCGTCAAAGTAGGGTGAAGAGGGAACAGGCGGTGAGCTCGGATCGGCGAGGTCGTCCTCGACATCAATGTTCTGCGTGGCGATCCGTAGCTGAAAAGGCGCTTGATACTCGTCGGCAGCTATCTCAAACGGCTGCTGCGACTTTGCATTTCGCTTTGCCTTGGTTGCAGACGACTGCGCAGGGGCACTCGACTGGTCCGACATGGTCAGTGGATGGGAGAAGACTACCATGACTATGATTGCGCCTAAGCATGATCGCATTCACGCACACACAAAAAAACGGGTGCAGTAATTTGTTAGAGTGGAAAAACTAGTATACAAGACTTTAAGAGGTTATAGGGCTATGCAGCCTATGCCTATGCGTCACCGTCGTGCTGCATGCTACGCTCGACAGACTTGTACGTCTTGCTGTTGTGCTTGCGCGATTTAGAGCGTCTGCTTCTGCGAGAAAGGCGCTGAATTCCTTTGACAGCTTTGACCACATATTGAGCCAAGAATGACTCGAATACGAAACATAAAACGGTGTTGATCAGGACGGCGATGAATAGGGCAACGTGGAAGGATCGTGGGAACGGAACGAGGCCGAGCAGATCAAACACGAATCCTGATGGGGTGAAGAGCGCGAATAGGGAAAAGGCCAGCAAGACGATTACAGTGCCCATCAGCCAGACATTGGTGTAGACAGGTTTGCGATAAGGATAGCCGGTACTGTACACCAGCGAGCCCATAATGTACTGGAACGACGAGACCAGGAAGATGGCAGAGTTTTCAGGATTGGCGACATTGAGCTTGTCTGGATTGATGTCTGGCGGCTCGTACCATGGCTGACGGCGTGTGTACCAAAAAGCCCACAGCTGAAACGAGCCGCAGATGGCAATTTGCCCAATAAGGCTGACGAGCACCTTGCACGATACAAGGTCTGCTGTTGGTGCTTTTGGGTGTATGGGCGCATACCCATGCCTGTGGCTGACAGACATTCTTGGTGCGCCGACCGTGCAGATGGTCGTAAAGGACAGCTGTACGGGTTGCTTTGGAGTCACACACACAGTCACAGTCGTGAGTGGAGCGTGGGTGTAGTGTTGACTCGGCCGAATGAGCGTTGGCAAGGCTGTCGGCGATTTCAGTCGCCGGTCTATCTTGGCAGCTTACCATGCCACCTTCGCTTCACACTTGCTTCACCGCTTTGCTTGTTGTTCTTGTTGCGCTTCTGCTTCATCGTCAACCGTCAAATAGCCCGTTCTTCTCGGGTATAGATCTGACCGGACAGTGGTCGGACACTTGTGATTCAAGCGACACCATGTCTGCGCTGCATTACAAGTCAACGGGCGATCAGCAAAAGCCACGTGTGCTGCTGGTAAATGACGACGGACCGCCTTCCAAATTCTCGCCCCATGTGCTTGGACTGTACGATCAGCTTACCGCGATAGGCTGGGACGTGACTGTTGTGCTGCCCTCGTTCCAAAAGTCGTGGGGGTCCATGCAGTTCTCGTTGCAGGGACCTGTCAGTTACTGGTACTACTATCCGCTCAAGCTCAACTCGGACGGCACCCATCCTCAGACAAGTGAGTCATGGTCCGCGACGCGGCGTCCAGTGAATCGTGAGCGAGGCGAGACGGGAGAGTGGATCTTGGTTGATGGATCACCCACGACTGCATGCAACACCGGCCTGTTCAATCAAAATGCCTTCTTCGGCGAGACAGACGAGGCAAAGACGGCGCCGCCTTCCACAAAGACACCCTTCGATCTTGTTCTTTCCGGGCCAAACTTTGGTCGAAACACCGGCACTGCATTTGCGCTGTCGTCGGGCACACTTGGAGCGGCGCTGGCAGCCTCTCTTGCAGGTGTTCGCAGCATAGCCATTTCTTACGGACACTTTGCTCTCAACCCTCCCACCCTGGCTGAGCGGTCGCTTGCCAAAGGCCCAGGCATAGAGCCCACCCAACTCAAAGAACTTGGCGCCAAAGCCAATGCTCTCGCCGTCGAGCTGGTACAGAAGCTGTGGAGCAATTGGGATAACGAATCTGACGTGGGCTGCTATAGCATTAACGTGCCACTAGCCGAGACCCTCTCGCAGCCAGAAGTGGTCTGGACTCGTATCTGGGAGAACAGATACGGGCCTCTATTTGCCCTACAAGCTGCTGCTACGTATGGCACGGCTCCTGCACCTCTTCCCGCTTCGGCGCCGACACCTCAGCATTCTCTCCACTTTGCTCCCAACATGGGGTCTCTGCTCGGACCCAAGAAGCTGACGCCAGGAACAGATGTCTGGGCCATTCTGAATGGCTATGTCAGTATCACTCGCTTGCGTCCCAACTTCATGGAGGTCGATCACCGCGGCAATGGTCTCGATACCAGCCGTGCTGGGCCAGGCATCTCTACAACTGACTCATCACTGCCGGCTGCAGCGCTGGAAGACGGGCTGGAAGTAGGGAAGCGATGGCGTCTTTAAGACATCTTCTCTCACCAAATATTACGCCGTTCAATGACTGATAATATAGTAGTACAAAGTGTGACACAGCAAGCATTCTATGACCGACGGCGAGTGGCGGGGCGAGTGTTTGTGTCCGCTGCAAGTGTTCTTTTGCGCGACGCTGGTATTGAGGGTGACGCGCCCGTACGGGACGACGTCGAAGCTGCAGAGAAGGAAGCCGCTGGTTCGTCGAATGCTGAAGCCACGATTTTAAAGTCCGGAATGACAGATCGAATCGCTGAAGTGGTCACTTCACCTATCCTTGCCCTAATCTTGGCCACAGATCGGTCGTTGGCCGCTCTGTACTGTAAAGCTGACGCCTTGATGACCTGCAGATCTCGTTTGGTCCTGCTGAGGGCATCTTTTGTTGACTTGTGCGACGCTTGTTCCGCTTCAAGCTGGCTGTTCAGGATGCCAAATCTGGCTTTGACAGCCTCTGCTTTGCGTTCGAGATCTGCCGACTTTTCTTGCTGCTCCTTGAGAAACCTGCTTGTCCGTTCTAATGACGCATTGAGCGTTCTACTTTGTGCGGCGAGCGTTGTGCGCACATCCAAGTCTTCCTCTCGCTGTGCGATCATGGCATGCAATGCGTCGGCGAGCTCCTCTAGTGCTTCTGCTTTCATCCCAGACACGTCCAGCTGCGTTCGAAGATAGCCTCGAGAGACTAGAGTCGAATTGAGCTGTTCAAATGACGGCCGCATTCGGACGCTTGAGGACGAGACATTTGAGAGGTCAGCAGACAGGTCTGGCAAGTCTTCGTAGCTCGAGGCCGCCTGTTTGGCCTTTGGCGCTCTCGGCATGGTGTGGTGGGAGAACAACACTTTTTCATTTCTGTTTCGCGTCGCGCCTAACAATTTTGGCCTAGCAAGCTACAATTTCCCATGTTGGCCTGTTTGACACGTGACGAGACCCTGATCATCGTGGACGTGACGGTTTTGAGCTTTTGCTTTGCAACGTCCATCATACGAACGCAGTACACAATATGGCGTCACGCGGCCGTCCCAGTCTGGCAGAGACCTCGTTCGCCGACTCTGCAAACTCGTATACCAATACCCTGGACATGGAGGAGATTTCATATGCCAGCTCGTCAGAAGGTGGTGCATCCGCCATGCTTTCCCGGCGCGCGCCCTCGTCGGTCCAGTCACGTAGAAGGCTCGAAGACCTCACCATGACTGACCCAAGCATTAGTAAGCCATATCTGCGCGCTCTCTTCGCTCAAATGTTTTGCTGACCTTTCTCCTGACAGGTCATATCGGGCATAAAAGACGCTTTAAGCCAGGCACAGTGGCGCTGCGTGAGATTCGCAAATACCAAAGATCCACCGACTTGCTTTTGCGCAAACTACCATTTGCTCGACTTGTCCGCGAAATTGCCAACGACTTGATGACGTCGTACGACGGCGCGGAATACGGGTCCGGTCTCCGATGGCAGAGCTCTGCTATTTTAGCGTTGCAGGAAGCGACAGAAGCCTTCTTGGTCCATCTGTTTGAAGACGCGTAAGTTGTGCAACACGGCTGGTCTGCCAAGATGTATACTGACCTCTGCCTCGCTCGTACAGAAATCTGTGTGCAATTCACGGCAAGCGCGTGACATTGATGAAGAAGGACTTTCAACTAGCGCGCCGTCTCAGAGGTCGATGGGACGGCTTAGGCTAGACCTCACTTTGGCAACGTTGTACTATATCGCTGGGTTTTGAATTCATGTAGATTATTAAGGCATGTTTGTGCGTTACCAGCCAAAGATGCCATCGGTGATGCGGCCCAACACGCCCGCGTTCTTCTTGTCAGCTTGAGGCGCAGGTGCCGATGCAGGAGTCGGCTTGGGTGCTGCCGTGCTCGAGCCAAACAAGAGAGAAGCAGCCTTGAAAGGCGAGTTGGTACTGTTGCTCGAGGCAGAGGGTTTGAACAGCACGGATGGATCGTTGATCACCGACATGGGACGTCCAAAGGCAGGATACGCTGAAGTACTAGCTGGCAAAGCGCGTCCACTGTCGCTGGTGTTCGCGGTGCTGATGGCAGTGCTAGGCTGGCCTTTGGTATTGCTCGCCGTTTTAGCAGGACTGGAGGAATACGCACTTGCAGGGGTGCTGATGCTTGCGGAAGGCGTGGGATGCGCAATCTGTCTGCTTGACGCTTTGAACATTTCCGCAAACCTGGCAGAAGGATAGACTTCCATTCGAAAGACGGCATCTGTCCCATTTGTCAAGGCAATCTGGTGGAAGTTTTCGTCCTCCCATCGCACGCCTACGACACAAGCACCTGCGACGACCTCTCCATTCCTTCGGAGTGCCTGCAGTGCCTGAAACGACTCTGCATACCGCACGCGAGTACAACAAGGTAGCATAGGCCCATCTGTATTGGTAGCCGCTTGGTCCTGCGCTGAGCCACTGCCGGTCAGATCGATCGCTTCGATCATCTCGATCGCACCTGCAGCGGCAAAATGCTCCAGTACTGCCTTTTCCATCCAGGGTGGATAACCGTAGACTAGCACGGTGCGATGCGCCAAGTCGAGCGCCGATGCCCGGTCAGTAAGCCCAGAAGTGGCGTCATTTGTGGACTGCACAGCTTTGGATGGGCTTGACCCCAAAAGTGGCTCGGAGCTGTTGCTACGTGTCGGGAGACTGTTTGGCACAGAAAGCTCTCTTGTGCTGTTGCGCGAGTTGCTGAAGACGGAAGAGGCTGTAGGTGGAGCCTGATCTTCAAGACGCTCTTGCGGTGGGGCATCGTCGTCATCGTCTTCCTCCATGGCGCCGGATGTGGGCATCAATGATGCAGGCAGAGTGGGCGGGGTAGAAGCAGATCGCAAAGAACGGGCAGATGATTCGGAGAAGCTTTTTCGCGCTGGAGTAGTATTGGATGCTGGTGCAGGTGTCGCGGACTGACGTCCTCCCCGCAGGCCCCCAGCACCAAAGATACTTTCGCGGCCACCCCTCCACGGCGTGCTGGGAGCCGCAGAGCTAGCACGGCTGAACGAGCTGTCTTCGTGCTTTTCATTAAAGAACGACGAGCTGAAGCGGCCGACGGGCGAAGCTTGACCTTTGGAAGGTGTTTCTTCTTTGCCAGACTTTGAAGATGGTGTCCCAAAGGGAGCACTAGTGTCAGCTTCTTGAGCAGCCTCGGGGGAGCCTGGCTCTGTTTGACGAGCTGGAAGCTTGTAAGGCTGCCGTATGTGAGATGTCAGCAGTCAATTCTCGGCGCGAAGCAGTAGGCAAACAAACTTACCTTGACAACCTTGGTTCTGCTCAGATAACCAGGCAAGTAGGTCATGCTCTGACTTTGTTGCTCCAGATTTTGGCGTTGCTGATCTACAGTCTGTTGCTGCAGGTAGTTTTGTTGGCTCTGCCGCTGCTGTGGGGACTGATAGCCATACTGCTGCGGTTGTTGTTGTGGCTGTTGCTGCTGCTGTGCTTGCAAGTTGGTGGATTGAGGCGTTCCGAAGTTTTGCTGGTTGTTGGAATAGTTGGGCTGTGTACCGTATGGAGAGCTTGTGTTGTTGTTGTTGGGCTGTTGCTGCTGCTGTTGTCCAAATGTGTTTGTGGAAAAGGGACTCGAGTTCGGCTGCTGATTGACTAGACGTTGACCAAAGAGTCCGCCAGACTGAGGTGTACTCTGTTGCTGCTGAGTTTGCGCATTAGCGAATGAAAATGTGCCGGGCGAAGCAATTTGGTTGTTGGAAGGATTCCCAAACGGAGACGCTTGCTGTTGATTGTTTTGTTGCGGCGTGCCACTGTTGTTACCAAAGGCAAACATCCTAGGCGACGGACGTACGACGTTAGCAGAGTACAACACAGGAGATCGTCACGGACGAAAAAACGCGAGATGTTGTTCTCTAATTGAGAATCTAACAGTGTATTCCATCTCGGCCGATAGTATGTTTGAACGCCGGTCTGAGCAGTGAGCGCTGGTTTTTGGTTCCGCGATCATCAGACCGTGAGTTTGCGCTCATGCAACGAGCGAACGTGGACAGCTCGGCTACTTTGTGGAGAAGCGTGATCCCATCGTCATTCTTTCGGGTCAGCCTCTCCGCCGCCTCAGCTCTGGCGCTGTTCATACTGTCAGCCGAGTCTCGCGCAGCTTGGCCGACACAGGGTTCCTGGTGCCTGAGCTGCTGTCGTCATATGACACAAGTCCAGCGGTTGTTATGGAATCCTCAGACACACAGGCGCAATATCAAAGAACGTGTATCCATCTGCTCGTAGGATTCGACGAGGAATGACGTTGGAAGAGCGCGATTCGTGCATCTACAGCCAGCTTTAATTGCCCGGACGGGCCTTGATTTTTGGGTGGTACAATCTACAACAGGCAGAAAGTGCGGGACGTGATTTTCGGAAAGTTTTTTTTTTTAAAGTTGAGGGAAAAACAGAAGCCAAGCCCGAATTTGCACTTTAGCCGCTCATTGTACTTCAACCGCCGTCATCGCGACCGGCGATTTTGCCTTTTGCCTGAAACCCGCAATTCTCGCTCGAACCTACATATTCTGGCCTCCTGTCCCCCTCTTCTTCTCTTCCTCAACCCACCACCTCCCCTCCCCCTCGCCAACATCTGCGCAATGTCCGCTCGTCCGCCAGCGCACGAAGAGGACTCCATCACCTCGAGTGAGCACACCGCTGCACCCGTCTCGGCTTCCTCGACACCATCTTCTCACGAGGATGTCAACTCTTCCGTGCTCGACGAGACCCTCTTCCCTCCCGACTCGTACACCAGCGACAAGGTCTACTGGGCCGACCTGCCCTTTGGCCAGAAAACCAAATGGGTCAATTCACAATTCAGCGCAGAAGCTCGACGGGAGCTTGGCGTCATCGGCAGGATGTTCAAAAAGGATCCTCTCTCGCCACTGAGCGCTTACTACCACAACTACGTTGTCAGTGGTCTAGGGTTGTTCGTGGAGGGATTCACTCTCTTTAGTGTCGCGCGCCTGCTCCCCTACCGCGACGTGGCCCAAGCCCCCTCCCGGTGCCGGGAACCTGGAACCTCCACACGCTCTCTCTCTCTCCACGTGGCGGCGCGCCGGTTTTGACATCTGACCGACAGACGCCGAACGCGACCAATACTCCGGCTCCCCTACCGCGACGTGGCCCAAGCCCCCTCCCGGTGCCGGGAACCTCCACACGCTCTCTCTCTCTCCACGTGGCGGCGCGCCGGTTTTGACATCTGACCGACAGACGCCGAACGCGAC